>VUQG01015438.1:0-17012 GCA_015106755.1 Etia nguti
GCTTTTTAAGTAAGATCAGTAGTTTGAGCAGGCAAACCATATTGCTGTGCAAACGGTTTTTTACTTTTCAATTTTCTTTTTAAAGATGATGTGATGTATTTGTTGCCAGATGGGCTACTCGCTCGCCACTGCCTTTTCTCTCTCGCTCGCCCTATTGCCCTCGCTCTCTCCTGCTCTCGCTCTGTGTTTGTCACGTGTTAGGTGAGGTTGACTAGGAACGCACCTGTACGCTAATTGCAGGTTTTTGACTCCAGCTGTCGTGGAGAGAGGTAGTTGCAGTATTATCAGCAGATTCAGTAAAGCGACTTCAGTCCTGGCGTAAGCAGCCTCTAACTATATTTGTTCCTGACTCCTAACTAGAGAAGGCTAAGCGCTAGATGCATTTTTGTTTTCAGGATCTGATTGCTGCTATAAACCTCTCCACAGCAAACGCCTGTAGCAGCTGCTGTTTTGGGCTCATCCTCGACGGAGCTGCTGTCTTGTCCCGGTTGATTTTATTTTTATTGGTTTTATTTAGTTTATTTGTGGACTGTTGTTTATACTTGTGCCCACTCGTGCGGGCGAGAGTGATCCCCTGCCCGTGTGTCGTGCTGGTTCTTTGTTACCTCTGTACCGACCCAGCTGATTTGCTCCGGGAGCTGTAGAGGATTCCTCTTTTTGTGAGGGGCCAAGATCAATATTTTAACCACTGTAACCAGTACAGGCCACTCTTCATTCGCGTGATGGAAGCTCCTCAGTCTAATTTATTTTAAGTTTTTTTGGGACTTTTAACGTGCTGTGTTTTATTTTTATTACAGTGAACTGGGGAAGCACCAGTAGCCGTGGGACATTCGGTGGTGGGTTGTTTTCCACACTTCCTTTGTTGTACAGCACCTGGTGTATAAACTGTAGACTGTTTGTGTGGTTTTCTTTTGGTCCTCAGCTACTGGTAAGTCTAGTTCAGTGTATGGTTTTATGTAATCCAGGACACTGTTATAGGATAGGCTGTGCCACAGTCAGCTTTTATTGCTTTATTCTATGTTTTATTTTTATAAATACAAATAAAGACCTATTAATATTGGAGCCGATCTGCCTCGGTGGTGCATCCTTGAACCTGTGCGACCTTTCCTGGTTTTTAAGATTTTATATTTCCTGGGGGTGAAATTCCCCTAGGTGGCGCTGTCATTTTATCATTTTTATATAACCCTTTTTGACCGCTTGGTCACACTAGCACTACTTTATCAGCATTTAACTATGAAAAATAAATAAATAAATAAAATGGTGATAACCAAAACGTTAAATTTAAGGATTTAAATCGGTATTCTCTTACAGTACATACAGTCTGTGACAGCATCTTAATATGGTTTACTAAAAATAAAGCATGTCCAACTCATTAGACAGATAATCTGGTTTTAATAGATCTGATTACGCGGTAGATGATAGATCTTTTTTTTAATATTTTAAGTCTTCAGCTGAGTGTCTTCTGCTGATCAGATCTGAGACGTGAATCACAGGAAGAGGCAGGATGTAGAAATCCTCAGTCGGTCAATACACGAGCCCCTAAATTACCTCAGCGGTACTCACTTTTGAAATTGAATAGGCTTCCTGAATGATTTAAGGGCCGGCTTTATGGGAATAATGGAGAGCAAGTGCGGTAACACAGTGCACACACGGTAACAAGCTCCAGACAAATAAACAGAGACACAGAAAAATGTAATAGCATAACTTCTAAATGGCTACAACACAAAAGCTATTTGAATACACACAATGTGTGGAGTAATTACAGATATTTCACTTGGTTAGGTTTAGAGATGAAAACTACTCAGCTTCAGAAAAAATACTAGGGCTTGGGTTATAATGCAATAGTAGCCATGTCTTTGTAAACTTTGGTTGAAAAGGTGATGACAACTCTCTGCTTTTTCAACAAAGAAATACACGCTTCTTACACAATGTATGACTCTTGTTGAAACGCATTACTTACAAATTCTTGTTCACTGATGCAAGAAACTATTCATTTTTCACAACTATTTCACGAACTGCTGTGAGCACAACTTTTACCTTCAAGCTGAATGTTCCTGTTTCCGGTTTGCATAGCATTTTTTTCAAGTTTCATTACAGCCCGGAGAAACAAATGACCAGATTTTGCACACAGGTTGGCGTCTTCTGTGCAAATCATGGGCAACCGTGTGAATCTGTGCAACATTTTGGTGTAGCACTATCTTTTCTACTGATTGTACCTGACAGCCAGCAACCATTAACCAACTGGTCTGGTGTGCATTTTATCCCTAGCGACCATCAGTTGCCAGAGGGATGCTGGCCAGTTTCTAGGCCTATGTGACTGAGGCCGTATACCATCTCCTTGGCCCGTAAGGTTAGATGTGCCATTATGCCAACTAAAGCAGCTTTGATGCTTTCCCCTCTGCTCCTGTTAGAAAGGGCATGGTACAAACATGACTGCTCACACAGAGGGTTGTTAAATATAAGTATGCTGGACTCTTTGGAGATACTTGAGGCAATATAAGGCAGCGCTGCCTCTCGACCTCTTTGTTCCTGTTACGATTTCCTGTCATTAACTCGCAGTCAGTCTGATCTTAGGCCTATTCTTCCTCGCTATTCACCTTTTACAGTTCATACTCTTTCAGCTTAAATTTTTGAAATAGGCTCTTAACTCCAGAAAGGCAATTTGACATTTACAATGGTTTTCATTAATGTCTTACTTTTTCAAAGGACCATTGTTCATCTTGTTTCTCATCATTCATTCACACCTTCTTTCCGTCTTCTCTCCTATACCACAAAACTCATAGTCAAGATTTTTTTCTTTTCTTCTTTAACACGTTACTTTTCTGAAACACAGCCGCTCAAGCTCATCGGCACTTTAAATTTTCTCCTCTTGCACTTTTCCTTTTTGTCTTTTAAACCACTCTTCACTTCTTTTGTCCTCCTCTCATTCTCTGTCGTCACCAAAGGGTACATGAATGGACCATGTAGCAGCTGTATTTTTGACAGGACTAATAAGGCTGATATTTTACCTTGAACAAGGGCCAGGGCTGTATTATAACTACATTGATCTACAGTTGCTGCGCAAGTCAAGAGACATTGATACCAAACTGCAGAACCCTTAGATGTATTGCTGCTGTTTGGTGATGATTAGCATTCACTTCACATATCATTTGGTAGCTGCTTTTATCACGTCTTGCTGCCATGCATACACATGTACAGTTTTATCACGCCCGACCACAGGGGGAATCAAACCACTAGCCCGACTAGTCTTACTGTCATGCTTTACCAGTTCAGATATACAGAAAGCTTTCTACTTACATTGGATTATTCAAAAATATTCAGCAGCATAGGACCCAATGTTAACATGAATTCCTTGACTGCCTTACTAGTTCATGAGTTCATGAAAAGCAGAACACTTTTCCCATTTTTCACACAGGCTTCAAGTGGGGTGCAGTCTTTTGGTGCAACCAGCATCCAATCCCAGCTCCGTCAAAGGAAATGCTAAACACAACGACTGGTCAGGAGTGGTACATTTTCAGCAGAACATTTTTCACTTCATACACTACAGTAAGAAGTCCTGATTTGTGCGAGCAGTGATAATTTTCAGGTGTGCACCATGAAAAATACAGTGTGTACTACACACACGCACATGCAAAAACACATACAGATGAAAAAATGTAAGGTCAAAGCATAGTTTTGAATACTAAACACTTGAAGCTAAAGGGAAGCACTTCTGTTCGTAGAAGTAGAGTTACAGTTGTTATTCAAGCAGTATTTTTTAACTTTAAAGGTGAATTTCCAGTGTACGATATGTGTCATATTTATGTATCATATTTAGTTTAGTTGTCTGTATAAGTACTTCAGCCTATACAAACTTTATAATGCAGTGGTAAAGCTTTTTCCAAAGCTTTACCACTGTGTCAACACTGAACATTATATATATTATATATATATAGACACTGTGCTGTCGCCTATTCGTGATTTAAAACCAGGACTGTAAGAGCTGATGACCCCTTTTGTGATCTGAGGCATCTTTGTGAAGGGTTTCATTGGAAATGTGTTAAAGGAAGTTATTAAAAGTTTCTTCATAATGCATTATAACTTCTCTATATGACGCATGTTGGCCAAAGTATGAGAGAACTATTCTGTTGATAAATCACAGCATAATTGTCTTGTTTACTTACCAATGCTGTCGCTGTTTTCCCACATATCTGTCCATGTGTATGATGCACGCAGATTGTAACTCATCCTTGAGCAGTGAACGCAAAGCCAGGGGCAGTTGTTCTCCCACGCTGGTCTGCCATTAGTTTCCCATTAAAGAAAAAAGGTTTATCTATAATGCACGAGCAAACAACCAGAAAACGCTACTGGCCTCTCAGCTTGCTACACCTAAGCCTTTGTTAACAGGACACTGACAGATCCATGCACCTATGCAAATTATAGAAACTATAGATTCCAGTGACTTGTACTAAAGCTAGCTTCTGGAGACAAAAGTCAACTGTGGCCACAAGATGACTGAGTGTTTGATGTTTGCGTAACGTTCACCTTGGTATGCTTGAATTGACGTCTAGTTTTAGATTTCACAGGGCAAGCAGTGCTTACCTTGCTTGCCCTAAGGGAATGCCACTGCATTATAGTACAGTATTTTGAGCTATGCAAAAAAATAACTGACAAAAGATGATTTTTGTAGAAACAAGGTTGAAATATTTTAAACATTAAGCCAAACAATAATCTTAGGAATAGCTACGTTGTCACACCATGTTTCTATATTTTTTAACATTGAGATTTTTTGTTTGTTTGTTCTTTTGTTGGTTACTGTTATGGAAAGCTGAAATAAACAATAGAGAACAACATCAGCCAAGTATATCTTGTATTCAAAATTATATAAAGACAAAATGTGATACTGTAGGGTCTTCTATTTAGCCGGGTCAGCTGAACACAGAGAAGGGCAGAGTCTTAAAAATTTCCATCACATTGCTCCAGCTTTGTGGAAGGGCTACAAAGTATAATTAGAATTTGCTTGATGACAGACTGAGGCATAAAGTAGCTCTGGAAGCCCACAAAATCAAGCTCAGCTAGAAACCCAGCACATCGATGCTAGCAAAATTAGTTGTGAGCTGAGCTAATACCATTCATGTGAAACTGGAAAATCTCATATAATTTAAGTTGTTTTAGCCTGACTGCATTTGCTGTGAGTCTGCAGGCTGCTTTGCAACCCACTTCCACCCCAGTTCTTTCTTTTATATTTATGACTTAGATGTGACTCAGCGTCACATCTTTTGCCTTTGATCTATGCTGGTGGTCTTGTTGGCGGTCGTTCCAACTTCAGCTTCCCATCTATCCATATGGAGGAGCAGGGAGGTATAAAATACCACTAATGAAAATATAAAACTTTTGGCTATAGTGTTCCTGACTGAACTAAATGCAGGTTTTGTTGTGCAGTTGCAAGTATTGAAGTCCCTACAGGAGCCACCACTTAACACTGTATCCTGCATTGTCTATGCTACTGAGATTTATCCATTCCTTTTACCTTTGGGACACTGTTTAAATTAAAATGTGTCTCACAGAATCAGTTGAAGCTTCTTTGTTTGCTCCCCATTGCACCTCTGGCACTTAGTTCGGTCAACTAATCACCGGGATGATTTGATTTGTGCCAAGCGCCTATCCTGACTTGATTTGATGATGTTGTCTTAATCAGTAAGACTGAGCAGCAAAGTCAATCTGATGTCTGTGTTCCTGCTTATCTAGACAACCTAGCTATGGTGTGTAGATACTCCTTTGTATAACCCAGAAAGCTGATTCACAAATGCAGGAAAACCCTTTTATAAAGGTGAACAAATATTCACGTTTTGACACTTTGACACTTGTTAGACTTGAGCTGTTGTGAGATAATATGGATAAATGAAATTTTAATGATCTCCCGAGGCAGAAATTTGGGACAAGGACAATTTAAAAGCTGCAATGATTTATGAACCTCACAGTGTTTACTGGTGTGTCTGACCACACAAAATAAATAAATAAATGCAATGTGTGAGGAAAACATGTTGAACTCTTTCTGTGGTTCTCCTGTCTTTCTCTATGTTCTGTCTCTGAACCACACATGGTGTTGGTGTGGATATGGGAGCTGTTAATAATTTCAGGGTAGAGCTGGTTTAGTGCAATCTCAGTCTGGAAACCTGCACAGGGCAAGTGTGCCATCTACTGAAAATACGAGTGGAGGTATTTTATACCTCAGCCTGTGCATATTGGTATTGTATTTTGATGCATCTTTGTTCTTTTGTCATCTCAAACCATTTTCACTGTGTCAGAAGTATTTAAACTTCTGTGAAGTAAAACTAAATATTTTAGTAGTTTAATAGTACACGTTTTAAAAATGTTCAATCTGTGAGCATGAAAAACCTTCACTAACAACTCTTTCTTGATATAAAGAATCATACAATATTATTATACATCAAAGTTTTGCTAGCCCAATTCAACCTTTCACAAATCGGTCTGGCATTTCAGCAACTGTACAATCCTTTTTCAAATTGTTTATCTAAACCCAACGAGTTTCTTCCTACTTGGCAGCAGAAGCATGTCATGAGAAATGATCAGAAAAATTATCATTAATATAGGATACCTACATAAATGTGGACAGCATGATTACAGGAACTGTTCATTATTTAAAAAAATAAAAAAATTATATTTAAAAAAAGTGTCATAGCAAAACTCTCGCTTTACTCCCAGGTGCCTGTGCTCATATGGATCCTTCTGCTGCAGGCTATGAAAGATGTTGGTATGTAATAAAGTCAGAAGAAAGACTCCTTCAAACAGCTGTAAGCAACAACCCAGAAAAAAAAAAAATCCAGATTATTTATTAATAAGTCTCATTAATCTAGCCCGTAACAAACTCACTTTTCATTGTGATCATATTATAAAATTATAACTTGGAGCAAAACTCAACATACATGAAAGGAGTTTTGTTTGTAGACTGTGTGCCAGAAACAGCCTGTGTAACCTTTATATTTTTTCATGAAAGAAGGCCCTTGAGGCTTCACTTTTATTAGGCGTCAGATTTATTTGTGCAGCATGATACAGAGACTGAAAGTGGGTGTCTGGTGCCAAAAATTGCGAGAGCTGAAAACCATGCAATCCCAAACATTACGATTGTAGAGGAAAAGGTAAAGGATGGTACAAACCAGTAGCGTTAATCCTCTGGGGAGCAGAAGACTTTATGAAAATGCATAAAGTGGCAGACTGACCAGCTGGCAGACAAATAAAGGTGGCACCGACTGAACTCTGGGTGGCTCTGCTGAAAATAAAAACATAAAGAGACAGTAATTACTACTAAAATATTGAACACATTAAAACACTCCAAACACTGATCCTTAACACTTTGCGAGTGGAAGTGTTAATGAGTGTTTGTACTTGTTGCATCGCATCTAGCTTAAAAATAAAAGCAGCTTCCTTTCAGTTTTCAAGACTTTTGGAAGGATTGGTGTGAAATGGGTGAGATCCAGTGAGAATATTATCTATCTACAGTTTCCATCAGTTGTTAAACGACTTAGCAGCAATTTGACCACCTACAGTACCGCATTGCTGACAAATGTGCTACAGTGAGGATGGAAAAAAAAAGAATCAGTTTGAATAATCGCGTGTGGGCGTACTTTGAATTCTTGCATCCAAAGCTGTTAACTACATTTCTGATTGATTACTTTAAAAAGTAAATCTCATTTCAGTTACTAATACGTCTCCAAAGCTGCCTCCAGCAAACTTAAATATGAATGTCACGCATACGGTCACTAATCACAAAGCTTGTGGAACTGTGGCTATAAGGGGGGGGACTCCCACACAGTCACCTCAATCTACACACATCCAATTTTTGCACAATTGAAAGTTGTACATGGCAGATGAAACCTAAGATTGGCTTTCTTTCTCTTTATTTCTTTCTGTTTTTCTTTTTCCGTGCAATGCATCATTCATCAAAAAACTGATCTAAAGGCACCCTCCTGCATGCGTTGGCCCTACCTGTATATCTTCACATTGTGCGGTTATCTCTCCTCGTACCCAGAGCTGAAGATATACAGTAAGAAACTTCATCTTTTCTGTTTCATCCTGCACAGGGGTTCCTATACTGTGTCACCGCCGAGCTCAAAGGGGGAATCTGTGACTTGATAAGTCCGGGTAACATCAAGGAGAAGAAATGTTTTATTCATCGGCGCAAAGCTCCTGAATTCACTCAAATCAAATTCGCCCGCCTTTGTTTGAGAGATCAAGCTTGAGGTTTGACACTCATAGAAATGATTGGATTTCTTAGAGTTATAAAAATAAAATTAAATTAAATAAAGAAAAAAATAAAGGAGGGGGAAAAGTTATGAAGAGGAGAGAAAAGGAGGGGGGGTTTGATGAAAATAGCTACGTTTTAAATAATGTAAGAATTTTGACTTAAAAGCGGCGCGTGTTTTCACAAATGTATGATTTCTTTTGAAAACACTTACTAGCCATAAAAACATAAAAATCTTGTATGTGTGTTTTGTCTTGCTTCTGTTTCAGTCCTGCACACGAGCAACTCTGGTGCTGTCTCAAAAAAAAAAAACCCAAAAAAGTGAGCCACTCTCAAATTCAGGTGACCTTGGCACCCCGCTGGTTCTCTTGTTTTGTTGCGATTCTTTCATCCCGTGTGTTTCTCTCTCATGGCACTCTCCTTTTCACATTTCATTTTTCTATCCTTCCTCTCACCCGCTCTGATCTCCTGCTGTCAAAGAAATTCTAATACTTTTTGTTGAGTAGCGAACACCGAGGTCAGATGAGATTTGCAAAAAAAAAAAAATGTTGAATTTGTTTTAGTTTCAGGTTGGGGGCAGTGCTGTAACCGAGTGCGCCGATGAACCCAAGCCGAGGCTCCCGCAGGAATTTTAAAAATCATTAGGAGTGAATTTTTATTAAGCACATTTTAGGTCTTTATCTCATCTGCTCAAATTTTCTCTTTCCATTTTTTATTTATTTATTATTTTTTTTGTTCTCTCTTTTGTTCTCGTTTTATCTTTTGACTCGTTTCAGTGTGTTTCATCAACTTAAGTAAATTAAACTAAAACCCCACAGATTCACTCCACGTATCAGGAGGGGCTCATAATGGGATCCAGGTCACTGTAGCAATGTCACACAGTTAAAGTGCCGCTGACTTCTCTGGCTCACTCCTACGCAAGGTTTAAGCCACACAACTCCAGCTCAGGAGTTACTGTAACAACATGTATAATACTTCAACTTACAGACAGTGTAGTAGTATTAACAAGGAATCCTTATTTCTCGGCGAGAGCTGGCAAAGCACGGCACATTTTCACAGCATGCTCGTTTGAACATTTTATTTATAGCTTCTCAGTCATAACACAAAGCAAGAAAAACATAAAACACATAAGTTATAATTCTGACACCCACACCCACACACAGCACGCTAAAAGAAAAAGTCTTCTTATTTCGTTTCACACAGGGAAGTATTCTCACAGTGTAAACAGTGAAAAAAATTGAATTTGTTATTCACAGTGATGGAGCAAGGAAATGTTTGAAAAGAGCGGTCAGGCTCAAAATTATGTCTTGTTAATTTTTTTTCCCCCTGCCTACCAAACGGCTGTGGGACAAATGCAATTTTTTTTATGGTCACTCACTTTTATCATTTGTTTATGCAGGCATGACAGCAATTTAGACTCATCAGGACTCACACATAATAGTTTTTATTTTTAATGCAACTCTCAGTTGATTAGAACTTGAATAGCTGCTAAAGTCATTCTTTTATAATTACTGATAAAGGTCAGAAGATGATTACAATTCAGTGTGTTGTTAAAATTTGACAGAGCAGCTGTACAAACAGTGGATGTTACCTGACGTAAATCCATTTCTATGAGTTATGATTAGTCCACCTAACTGTTTCTGCCCTAGGGGCAGCCTCCGGTGCTCCACAAAGCAGTCAACCCCAATGCTTTCGTGTGGTAAGATATCCAGCTTTACAGCATCAAAAAGCATGTTTGGAACCCTTACCTCTGTGGATAATATCAATAGTATCGATACCAACAATGGTACTGGTATCAGATCAATACTTGTGATATATGCAATGCTGGCCTTGTATTTACTTGGTATCGGATCATACCAAAAGTTGCAGTATCCCAGAGACTAGCGGATAACAACTCTGTCTGGGGAGACTTTTTTTTATAACTCATCAACCTGGATCATTAAGTTAGGGGTGTGGCCACAGTGATCTACAGGTGTGCCCAAATGTGCTGCTTTCTACCAGGCAATGCAGGCGACTGCTCTGGACCTCTGAGGGTTGACAGACTTTCAAATACAGTGGTGGCAATGTGTTTGCAGTAACATTAGGAGAGGCCTGACCTCCCTAAGGGGAGCCCACATGACTCCACCTGTTGCAAGCTTTACGCATAATACTTCTGATGGTGGTGAATAGAGCACAAAATAACAAAAATAATGCAAAATTACCAAATTTTGCTATTCTAACATTAAATGTCGGGGGAGAGTCCCTCGAATAATGTAACTTCAATAGCATCACATTATTTTCTGGTTTTTGCTAGCAGAGCAGGGTGTGGTGTACAGCTCCACTGGCTTTGATGGGACCAAATAACAAAGTGTGAACACATTTTTTATTATTAGTGTTTGAATATTTTATAACATAATGGTGATGGATGCTAGTTGGAGGGACCCCCTGTGAATTTTTAGCCTATGGACCAAGCAGAGCCATTGGTGTTTGCTAGGCCTCATCCAGTACTTAGACTCATCAAAATGGACCTACAGTATTGAATATGTGCTGAGTATATGCCACTGGTGCTTTCAGGATTATTTGTAGTGGATTATTAACTATGGATGGATTATGTAATTTTGTGTGGCACATACCATCCTAGATGTCTGTGCATCAGTTACGGTGAGTGAAATTCTACCATTAAGGCATTAATGAACCAATATTTGTATCCCTCCATTGCACCCATATAGTTTATGTAAGCAGCTTGCTAACCAAGCCAGAGACAGTATAAGATATGGAAGTACTTTAAACCAGCATTCTATCTAAACACCACTAGATGGCGATCCTATAGAGGTCGGGTTCAGTCACTTATTTTCGGTCATATTGAATAAAAATTAAGTCTATTTTGGAAATCTTGTTCAAGCTATATTTCCAAATGGAGATTAATCTGTTGCATGAAACTCCACAATCATTGGCTAACAACTCAAGGATGCGAGTTTACAGTCAGACCGATTTTTGCAACCGAGATGGTGAAGGTAAAAATGCTCATTTCAAGGCTCCAAAACGAGACTTCATAAACCAGTGGGGGACGTCACTGTAGCTGCATTCAGCTATGAACTAAGCTAGCTAGCATTAGCTGATAAATTAGCTCTCCACCATTTCATCCATAGAAACAAACTTTTGGATCTTTCACTCGACCTAGCAGTCAGGACAGTGGATGGTGCTGCCTACGTTAAAGTCCAAAACCAGTGGGTGACGTCATGGTGGCTACGCCCATCTTTTATAGTGTCTGTGGCTTTACCACTGGTTGTGTGGTCGTCCATTGGTACTGCCACTGGTGGTTCAAAAGCATTTAGGCATTAAATACTACAGCTTTTAACACAGAAGAAGAAATGTACAGCATAAACTGACAGATCATTTCACCATTACAAATGCACATTGAAACAAGTACATTTGTATTACTATAAATTTCAGTTGTTTTACCTATTGTCAAATGTTGTGATGCCAAAGAAGGCCCTTTTTTGTCTTTATACCAGCACCAAATGTTTTTTAATGAAATACAAGTGTCAACAGTGCAGAGAAAATTAATATTTAAAATATGTGCTTAAGCTTTGGCACACCAAAAAGAACTTAACGGACCTGAATCGTTTTTTCAAACTGAGTAATGGGCATTTCAGCTTGTTTTTAACCACAGGTCAACCTGAAAAATGTCCCGCTAAGTACCCAGAATATATCAATTAAGCAAAGTGGCAGTGAAGAATAAAACTCCTTTCAGGCGAGCGACCGGCCTGTCAAAGAAACATCCTCTGGCATTTTTTCAAACCCACACTGGGAGATGCTGAGCTTCTGTCTAAGTGGAATTTGCCTTGTTAATCTAATAGGTGCTGCAGTCAGTCTGTGGTACTGGATGTCACATCTGTTAGACCTCACCATGACTCAACACTAACTCTGTTTGGACTTCATGTCGTCTGACACGGTGTTGACGATAACAACAAGGTAATTGCACCAGAAAAGATCTTGACACCTATTAGAATACCATACTTCCTTGCTAGTAGCTGCTTTTTGATACTTGCTTGGGGCTTTCTCTGTAAGTTGCAGCATCACTTAAAGAGCTGGACTGTAACTATCAAATGTAATTTTGGGTGACAGGCAAAAAGTCTACATTTAGGCATCAGCTGAAACGCTGAAATGCTTCAGTTGATCTAGCTGGAGGGACGTAGGAACAGGATCAGAGCAGCAAGCAATAAATAGTCATGAGAAACAGCATTAAAGGAGACTTGTTATGCTTATTTTCAGCTCTTGGACTTGAGCTGCTTTGCATGGTTCACAGTTCAAGATTATCCTTATTTATCTTGTTAAGGGCCTTGGTGCAGCTCTTCCATTTATCCACTGACTGAAATAAGCCCTTTAACTTCAACTTTGTTTTGATTGGTTGCCCCTTGCAAACAAAAGATTTTAACAGTAGGTGGGCAGTTTTGTTTGGTTTTGTTTTACTGACCAAATTAGGTCAAATAGACGGTTTTATTGTTATTTGTTACTATTTTAGCATTAGTATTTTGGTATCCTGTAGAGCCAAGAGTAGAAGAAATGTTAGAAACCATTGGTTTCTGCTGTATTCTACTTAACTCAGAAGTCACATGTCAGGGAATGCAGTCAACTCCCAAGCTGATTGCGTTCCAGTAGAAGTAGTTGGAAAATTAGGGAAAGCAGCTGCTTAGCAAGTCACTGATCCATCACTATTCATGCATCACTAGCAATTCCTGTTTGTTTGTTTTGGGTCTTTTGCATCTCACAGATACACGACGATGGCAGTAAAGACTACAAGTTTTACAGTTTTGCTGATGGTTACGTGCACTGCCACCATCGTCATCGTGAAGTTTTACAAGATGGAATTCCAGCGTCAGCCAAACCTGGGCTTTTGGCTAACCTATATATACACTAACTTCAATCCCACCTTGGACAGACGGATGGATTTTGGATGGATGTCGAATGGATGGATGGACAGATAAAATGCTATTTGCCACTGCATTTCAATAAATTAGTACTGAAAATAAATAACTTCTAATCCTTGTTTAGTGCCTTAATGCTGTTTGTAGCTGTATTGTAATGTGTCTCTATATTTTGCCTTTTTGTTTGATTGAGTCATTTATTTTTGAATAGTTTTTAATGGCCTTCACGTCCTTAAAGTTGCCTAGTCACCAGTAAGCTAATGCAATGCAAGGTTTTCATCCACTGATATGCATCTTTCCCTCAACCGTGAAATATTTTATCTCATACTATGCACTCGATTCACCACTCTTCATTTATTAAAGTTCAATCCCCTCATTGTGTAAAGGGTGTACTTTTTTGCAGAACATAAGTATAGAATCTTAATCCCTATCAAGTATGGAACAAACTCCTGATGCTGAAAGCAGTTTTGGATCAAACTGACCCACCTTTGTCCTCACAAGTGTTTCAGGAACTGGAGCACTGCATAAATCAGACTACTTTAGAGCCAAAGCATGTGCACATGGTTAATTAGAAATAACGGGGGGGAGAGAGCACTGGGCCTCGCAGGGTTATCCTGCACGATGAAGTCATGCTGCTTATTTGTGTCAGCTGATAGGTGTGGAGGACTAATATTCAGCTGATGCGACTGCTGTGATCGCCTATGCAAATCTGATTAAGCTCTGCTTAATCACACCAAATCAATCAGAGCAGTGTCATTCATGTCAAAAGACATTCAGACTACTCCGGTTCCAACAAACATTTTTTACAATTTGTTCATGTTTATTAATGAGGTCTTTGATCTCTTTCAGCTGCTTTAGGGCCAACAAATTAAACTCTATAATTGCTAAATAAAAAGATGCATGCAGCGCTCAAGTGTAGCGAGATTATTTTTAGAAGCATTTTAATCAGGCATACCTTTGCTAGAAATTAAAGATGAAATTCAAGCTGAATATTTGTTCCCTGGGATCTACCTGCTATGTGTGTGAACGACACGTGTAGTGCTGCTCTGATGAAATATCTCATTTGATTAGAGACATTTATAGTATCTGGAACCTTCTTGTAGTTCAACAAATATGTCTGTGGTATTATGGGGAATACTGGTTTGGGGGATTTTCTTCTCTCTTTTCTTTTTTTCCCCAGCATGACAACCTTATCTAAGCTGTATTTCCCTTAGCTTTCAGCTTCTAAGCAAAAGTGTTAGTGGTGCTGGATCTTCTCTGCATTATTTATTCACTGTTCTGTCCCAGTCAGCATGATTCAGATGGTTTAATCTGAGTTATATTATGGTTATTTTTTTTAAGTTAAATTTGCTTACATTTTAACATGTAGCAAGAACAGCGTACTGATAACTTTCTCATTTAGCCTGAAGACTGTTATTTATATTGAGACTTGTCTGATTGTTCAACCAAATTTAGCCGACTTTGCGGTGGAATAATTTTTTACTTGTATTTCATCAAATCCATATCAGTAGAGACGGCGCAACGCTGCAGTTGTGTTATACAGTGCTGTGAAAAAGTAAAACAGATTTTAATATTAAAACAATAACACAAGAAAATGCATTTGTTAAATGATGATTACTTTTATTAAGGGAAAAAAATTTATCCAGACCTGCATGGCCCTGTGTGAGAAAGTATTTGCCCCATAAACACGATAACTGGTTGAGCCATCTTTGGCAGCACAAACTGCAATCGTGCATTTGTGATAACTGCCAATGAGCTTTTCACATCACTGTGGAGGAATTTTGTTCCACTCTTCTTTGCAGAATTGTTTGTAATTCAGCCACATTGGAGGATTTTCCAGCATGAACAGCCTGTTTAAGGTCAGAAATCCAGACTTTAAGTTTTGAGCTTCAAGGTACGAACTGATGAATGGACATTCTCCTTCAGATTTTTTTGATGGAGAGCAGAATTAATGATTCCTTCGATTATTTTAATGAGATGCTTTGTTCGCTTTGCACCAGATGTAACAAGGGGGGGTACTTTATCACAGCACTGTATATCATGTTTTCTGCCAGAACTGAAAAAAGAAATCCAGCTTTTTAGGTGACTGAATGCTTTGTAGTGTGGAGCAGGAAGTGTACAATGGCACTTGCAGCCTGTTGTTAGAACATAGACTGTATTTAAAATTGAGTTCAATCCCATTTTATTTGTGTAACCTAATATTACATTGCGAGGTTCAAAGGGCCTCACCGGTATAAAAAAACACATGAAGAAACAAAGTCACTTACTCAGAACCCATCAGATATACATACACACTCAGACAATGCAGATAATCCTTAAGCAGATAAATCATACAGAAACGCAAACAGAGACGTACGAAAAAAGAAACAACCTTGGAAGCAACAGAAGCAGACGGCCAACATAAAGAAGAATCTAACAGATCACTAATTGTGACTTAGCTTAGTGGGTACGGCACCAATTTCCTTTGTGAGGAGTACTGGATATCTAAGAGGTTCGCAGAGTTTCAGAAGTATGAGAAGGTCCAAGACTGTGTAAGATTTTATTTACAAGTAAGAGTATTTTAAGATCAGTTCTGCAGGATACTGGAAGCAGGAGTAGCTCTGCTAAACCTCGACTGATGTGCTCTCTGATATTCATTTTAGTTATTAACCATGGCAGAATTTAGGTTAAGCAGCAACCTACTGATCATCCAGCAAAAAGAGCTCTGTAGCAATTAAGACTACTGAAAATGAGTCAGGACTGGTTGTATTTTGGCAATATTAATGAGATGGAAGAGGACTGTCTTTAATATCAGCTTTAAAGCTAAAATCCGAATCTAAAACCCCCCCTCAAACTTTTAACTTGTGGTTTTACTCTCTCAGCTAATGTCCCAAACTTATGAATAGATAATATTTGATATTACAGTTAAATACAGTAATAGAGAGTTTAGTCAAAGCATCACTGCCTCTACAGAAACATACAGCCGTGTATCATCTGCATAACTATGGTAACACATATTATGCTGTCTGATTGACAAGCGGCCACATGTATAACGAGAAAATTAAGGGGCTCAGATAGCTGCCCTGTGGAACTCCATAGGAAGTGTCACGAGTGGCTGATAGCTGACCTCCAAAGATGATGAAGAATTTCCCGTCAGTGTTCGTTAATCTAAATCATTCAAAAACACTATACTATTACCTAGTATCAAAAGTTAGCCTGAGGTCACTAACTATCAAGGTTATTATAGTTAACTAAAACCAAACTAAAAGCTAAAACTAGATGTGGAAAAACCAAAATAAAAATAAAAATGAGACTTTTAAAAGAAATTGACACTGAAATTAGTTTGTGAACTTAACTAAAATAAAATAAAAGTACTGAGGAAATATTCTTAGTTAAGTGTTTGTTAGTTTGGAAAAAATTAGATTACAACTCACCTGATGAGGCATTGCTGGACGTGTCTACAAGATTTCTTGTAATAGCTGTACTGATTTTGACATGCAATAATAATAAAAAAAAAGTAAAACTGACACTGAAACTAATAAAAAACTAAAGTGAAACAGTAAAATCCATACTGGGAACTAATTAAAACTAAAAAGAATTAAAACCAAAAAGTCCAAATGAAAACAAATTAGAAAATACTAAACCTTAATAACTCTGCTAACGATCTTGGTGAGAGAATTCGCTGTCCTGTGATTTGCTCTATAACCAGACTGTCCAAGTGTTGATTTCTGTAAAAGTGGTTTAATTACAGCTGTTTTAAAAGCCTCACATGATGCTTTAACGATCATTGTGACGGGTTCTGAGATACAGTTAAGAATGTGTTTCAGAAAATGAGTGAGAAAGAAGTGAGGCGGAAGGTTTGCACTGTCCCACTGATGGCACAC
>VUQG01015441.1:19431-43238 GCA_015106755.1 Etia nguti
TGTTTGTTGGTGGGGGGGGGGGGGGGGGGGGGGGTTGTCCTGTTGGTCTGGTTATTTATTAGAGCTAATTGGCAAAGTTCTCAAGGAAGACACAGCCTTCAAAGCAGCCACGATAGGTATGCATAAATCTTAGTCTGCTCTTCTAATTAGATTTAGGTTGCAAACCCTGGGCTTGAACAGTGCAGTTTCTCATAATTACCTTGTTCCCCTCTTCTTTTCGTTCAGGGTTGATAATTTTGATGAAGGAGTAAAACAGCTGCCTGATTCGCGAATCGCCAACAAAGGCTACCCGCTTTTCAGCGAGGCAGGTTTTGGCTTCACTGTAAAACAAAAAAGGCTGGTGAGGGCCAAGCACAGATGAAAAACATTTATTTACTGAGGTGGATAATGTTATTGTCCTTTATTTGTCCATGAGGGATCTTTTATACTAAACTCCTTAGTTAAAATTACCCACAAACCCTTAGTGACTGACAAACACTCAAAACATCACTGCCACACATTTAAATCTTTATCCCAAACATACAGTGTAATAACTCTGGAATTAGTGTGACTCACATGCTTTTGTATTTGTGCATCATGCAGCCATAAGGCTGCCATACATCCTCCCCCAAGTAACGTCCTCTGGACAGCAGCCATTCACACGAGTCCCCTCCTGGAGGCAAGACACAGAGAACTTTCTGGTGAGGCGAAACAAACAAAATCTTGCTTTCATTTACAGTTTCACTCCGACTATGACAGAAACCTGCTGTCTCAATAATGCCCTGGCTTTTCATTCTGTGCTGTCAAAAGGACCATACAATACACGGCTCTGGCAGGGGCCACAGTGCAAAATGAAGCCATCAGCGATCTAGCTCGAGCATAAATCTCTCCAGCTATTCATTTGTTCGCAAAATGAATGGACCCATCTGCAGTTGAATCAATCCACAGAAACAGGCGAACATGGAAGGTGGGCAGACCAGCATGCAGCATCATTCCCAGCCAAAGCAGCTGCTCACAGTGTGTGCACACTCTGCTCCCTAAGCTTTTCATGGGTGACGTCCACACTGAGCAGCCTAGGTTCGACGTACATGTAAATGTGCCTGCTTTATTTATTCATAGTCCAACTCTTTGCTGTGAGGACGTGTCACTGTTTGTCAACCAAATTATGAGCCAACCCTTTGCTGGTACATCCAGTCCACTATGCATATGCAAGTTACAGCCCTGGAACAAAGAAACGTGCTGCTACCATGTTATCACAAAGCAGCGAATCTATAGTTTTTAAAGTTCGGAGCAGGGCTACAGGCACATTTGTGGTCAGTCTTACCGACAGTGCATTTATTCAGGGAGCTAGCTAAACAGCAGGTCGGGGGTATTTACATGACATTGGTCTCCTGCTGCAGATCAAATACACTTCCACGAACCTTTCCAGGGCTTTTCCAGCAGCAATAAAGCGTTTCTGGCAGCAGGAACGTCAGCAGCATGTAAACACAGCTATGGGCAGTGTTAGCAGCTAGCCAGCTGGATAAAGTCGGGTCAAATTCACACTGCTGTTGCAGACTTAGTGCGTGAAACCAGCTATTTGCACGTTTTCAAGCGATAACTTTAACATCTCGAAAACAACCCGTGACAAAAGCACTGCACCCAGTAGCTAAGAAAAGCGCTGGCATGCACAAGCAGCTACCTAGCTACCAGTAGCAATGTCAAGTGTTTCCAGTGGCCGCATCCACATTAAGTTAAACAAATAAGAGCAGCACTCACCTCCGTAATACCGCGAAGCAGCGTGAAACACGAGGAGTAAAAGAACAGCGGCCAGCGATATCAGTTTAGCATTTTTTATGGTAAAATGTTGATTTATTTCGCGTTTGCCCAGGCTATAGGCCAGGACCGCCATCTTTGCTCCTCCATGACAACAGGCAGCTGTGCAGTCTCGCGGCGGCGCTCCGCTCAGCTCACCATCTGCCAGCTCCGCTCCCCGGCACACCGCCTCCTTCTTCTCCATCACTGCTGCTTAATGAGTCAGGTGCGGTTCAAGGAGAACTTCCAGTAGGTCTAACTTTGTCAACAAAATTATTATTAATAATGTTATTATTATTATTAATATTATGGTGGGGAAAAATATTTCTTTCGGGTATCTGTAAAACAAAAAAAAGAAGAAGAAAAAAAGTTTTATGCCGTAATGATCAAAATCGAAAACAAAAGCAGCAACTTGGAGATGAGAACTTTTAGGGCGCACTGTCAAGTGGTCGATAGAAAACAGTGGTTTATTAGTTTGCGCTGTTGGAAGAAGGCGTGGCTTTGACCTGGCTTCCCCAGAATTAATATTTAACCTGTAGTGTAGGGCGGAGGGACAAGCTGTTAAAGTGTCATGCACTGCATGTAATTAAACCAGCTTAACTGCATGTTTCCATGATTGTGCAGAAGCTGTCAAACTTGTTATATTTATTTATACACACAGTTGACTGTGTGGAAGAGTAAAAGAAGAACGAGTAATGGATTCAAACAAAAAGCAGACATCAAGTTTAGGTTTTTTGTTGTTGTTGTTGTTTTTTTAATTAGGGAGTGTCAAAGGGGCTCTGTTGTGTCGTACTGCAGATTTTGACATAGATCGAAACCAAGTGAATACAGGGCTAGTATCAGTACTCCTACAGATACCTTTTAACCTTTAAAGACAGTTTATGTGTTGTAGACTAGTGTGCCATGATTTGTAATATGAATCATCATCGATTTGCAAATTCTGAACACATGATCACTAAATCGCTGTGATTTGCACAGTATACACAATTTGCACAATATATATTTTTATTTCCAAAAAATAGTGACTTTACCACAATTCAGTGAGCTAGATACTGAACCTAGAGGATAGAAACAAAGTATTGAGCCCCATCACGCTAGTATTGATCCAATACCAGCGTTGGTATCGATTATATTGTGATATTTCGTGTCGTCAGCCGAGATGCCGCGAAGGGCGAACTGAGCATCCACATGCACGAACCACGATGGGGGATCGTGAAGCCAAAAGTCCGGCAGCTCAAGCGCCACAGCAAACGCAGCTGCAGCAGGAGGCAGAGGGCTAGCGGCCGCTGATGCATCTAGAGCGGAGCCGGTGCCACCAACGGGCTGTAGCATGTTCGAGTCGGGGGTCACCAATGTGGAGGTAAACACAGACGACACGGGAGCTCTCGTTTACCACTTCTCGTTTATTACTCATCACCACACAACTGAATACTTTTCCCTCCAAAACACAGCAACAACACTTCCTGTGAACTGGGTGTGAGTGGAGCCCTCCAGTGGTCCACCACAATATCGATATTTGGATCGATCTGCCCACCTGTAATACTCATGAGCGCTAAGAAGTCAATAACATCCAGGGTGTGAACACAGCTGCAGGATTGCACTGGGAGAAGAAACAACAGGAAATCCACCTGCCATTTATGATTTCATTATCTTTAGCTGTTCATGAAAGCAGGATTTTTAATTGTAGCTGATAAAGATGAAGCCAGTTTATCTTGTACACGTGGCTTCGTGTTAGCAGTGAATTTCAATGCCACTCCATTCTCAAACAGTTTATTTTTATTGTATGACTACAGGGTGGAGTGTTCTGCTGTCATCATCAAGTATAAAAAAAAACTTTGATGGGGTGATTACAGGGGGCCTGAGCATCAGCTGCAGCTCAGTAAAGTTTGGGTGACTCATTATAGGGTTCTTAAGAAGAGGTCTCTCTACTTAATAGAAAGGTCTCAAAGAATCAGGCCTATGCGGCTGTGCTCTGTAACGTGACTGGATTTTTGTGAAATGTGTCTGTTGTATTTTTGCTTGAATCTGCAAAAACCTGACGGTCAGAAAGCCGAGCTACAGACCAAAAATCAGAACACATCCTATCTCGGTAAAGCGATAAAAATAGACTGCTTGTCAAGTCACCTGAAAACATGACCGATAAAAACATGTGGTTGCCGTGATGCTCCTTGGTGCTGAGAACATGGCAAATATTTCTAAATCTTAAACCTGAGTCTCCTGAGCTTCTTCAAGAAAACTGCCGCATCAACAGTTTTCTTTTCTTTTCTTTTCACCCATCCATTCTCTTCCGGTTATCCTTATCAGGGCTGTGGGGCGGCTGGAGCCTGTCCCAGACAGGTCACCAATTTGATTTTTATTTTGTTTCTTTTTTCTTTGTTTGCTTTTTTTTGGGGGTCTTTTTGCTCAAACAATTATCTGCACAGATGTGAAAATGAAAGTTTCCATAGGAGTCCATTATCCAACAGCCTGTTGACCCACAACAGCAGCAAAAACTTGAAATGCTTGCTTTTTGTATGATTTTATCAAACTCTTATATCATTCTGAAGGAATTTTGGCCCACTCTTCTTTCCAGTGTTCATTTTGTGGACACTGGTTTGTGCGCAGCTCTGTTAAATGCCTGCCATACCAGTTCAGTCAGGTTGAAGTCTGGACTTTTGACTGGGCCATTGCAACACGAAAAGTGTTTTTGTTTTTTTTTAATTCTTTTTCAGCCATTCTGCTTTAGATTTGCTGCTTTGCTTTGGGGGTCACTGGCTTTTTGTATGTCCCATGTTTGGCCAGGCTTCAGATGTCAGACAGATGGCTTCATATTTGACTAGAATACTTTGGCATACAGAGGAATTCACGATCAACTTATTGCCTCCAAGTTGCCCATATTGTCCTCGGCTGACTCACCCTTCTCTGTCTCTCCCTCTTTTTTCTCTCCCTTTCTGTCCTCAGTTGACATGAGTGTTGGGAATGTTTGTGTGCTTTGCTGCAGAGGCAGAGCATCGCTGGGCTCTCTGCCACACTAATCACGCACCGGGAAGACATTCCTGATTATACACCTGCCGTTGAGCTGATTAGGGCGTGACTTTAAAAGGGTGGTGTATTTCCTCAGTTGACACCAACGTGTTACGTTGCATGCAGTAAACAAGCTCAGCCCCTGTAATACTCACATGCAATCTATTGTTTTTGCTCTACTTGTCTTCGTCTCCTCTGTCCAGATGCCTGCTGCTGACACCTTCGCCCTTCTGAGGGACCGACTAAAAGAAAGACTCTTTTAATAAAACATCCTTTAACCTTACATTGTGCTCTGCATTTGTGTCCAGGGGTCCTCAACGACCTTGACACCGTGGTTGCAAAACAAGCCCAAGTCATCACCCCTCCGCCGCCATACTTAGCAGCTGGTATGACTGGGCCGTTGCATCATGCGTTATGACCAGACATCACCACTTTGATCTTGTATGTCCAAAGGAGATGGCTCCAGAAGTCTTGTTTTGCAAAGGTAATCCATTCTGTTGGTATCCTTCAAAGAAGCTATGCTCGAATATCTCTGAGCATTGTGCAGCCTGCCCTTGGGGTTAATTTGCTGGGACTTCCGCTCCTGGGAAGATTACAGCATTGTATTATTACACAGCTGATCGGTCCAGACCTGCAAACCGCCCAAAGTTGTGCTTTTATAGTGGGACTCACACTTGCTGATGATAATGTAATCAAGTGCTTTGATTAGCAACACTTGACTGCTTACACTCTTAACTCCTATGGACGTAGGAAGGGTCTACTTGGTTTTCACAACACTGAATAGAGTGGTGTGAAAACTTTCTTTTTAACATTACTGTAATTCCAGCTTACTTTATATTTTAATAAACATCTCAGTGGTTTGATTGTCTCGTGATTTAATCATCTATCTGTAATATAACATTTACTACATAAACTGGTATATAAATAAAGTGGGACGTTAAATAAAGTAGAAGAAACATTGCGGCATCCTGAACTGACATAGAAGTGTTACTCATGTTTAGAAGGCCTGGGAAAGTAAATGCACTTTTTTTCCCCTTAAAATGATGATTACACAACTTTAAAGGCACCAAATTGCTCTTTTGGACATCGGCATGACATCTAAAAGAACAGTAGCCTGATTTCTGTACTGTTAATAATCAATTTTATGCATAAAAGATTGGCTAATGTATAAATCCTACACCTCTATCTAATTTCCCATGCACCCATCAGAGTTGTTGTAGTTTTGTATTTTCTAATCAGTATTCATTTTTATTTCGTTTTGACTTTTTGTTTTAGTTCAGTTTAGTTTCAGTGAGTTTCCAGATTGGATATTCTTGTTTCGGTTTAGTTTTTGTTGTTTGAAATGTTTAATTTTACTTTAGTTTCAGTTGTTTGTTTCAGTGTCAGTTTTAGGTTTCTTTTAGTATCACAATATTGAGTCCATGTGTCAAAGCAAGACTTTGGAAAGTTAATAAAGGTATTGCAGTAAAAACATATAACTTTTTAAAAGCAGTTAAGTCTTAGTATGTCGTAGTATTGTAGATATCCAGAGTTTCATGTCTTTCAATGACTCATTTATTTTAGTTAGTTTAGTTAGTTATTTTAATAAAGTCTAGTTTTTCTTTTTCTTTTTTTTCTTTTTCACATCTAGTTTTAGTTTTTAGTTTAGATTTAGTGAACTATAATAACCATGGCGCCTACAGGTATTTGAAGTATCCTGACTGCTCATGAGTCTAAATCACAGGTGTTGAACTCCAGGCCTCGAGGGCTGGTGTCCTGCAGGTTTTAGATGTGTCCTTGAGCCAACACAGCTGATTTAAATGGCTAAATTACCTCCTCAACATGTCTTGAAGTTCTCCAGAAGCCTGGTAATGAACTAATAATTTGATTCAGGTGTGTTGACCCAGGGTGTTATCTAAAACCTGCAGGACACCGGCCCTCAGGCCTGGAGCAGAGACTCTTGTAAATACATGCCACATTGCCTTCTAGTGGTTGCAGAAGGTGCTGCAGCTGATCTTACACATCATCACCCTGAGTGAAATACCTATTTATCTGCAGAACTGCCGTGTTCTTAACTGAGACTGACTTATGACTATGTTCACGCATGACTGCAAGCCTTGAATCCAAATCACAGAGATTTATTTGGATGCAAAAGCTGTATTATGCAAGGGAAAAAAAGCAACATGAGAGGATGCATATTTACAAGGAACAATGCACTTTAGTAATCACACATTGGCATGGACAGTGTAAACAGAAATGTACTGTACATTAAAATTGAATGTACCGTTGGAAAGCAAGATAAAAAATAAAAAAAAGGTGGGGAATGTGAATGAGGACACTGCTGTGCTTCCACAATAGGAAGATGTTTAAAGTCAGTGATGATATGTAAATCATCAGCCAAACTAGAACCAAAGTACAGTGACACACCTTCATTGGTGTCCTTAAAACACGAAAGCACTTAAGTCACTGCGTAGTGTGTTTTGGAACATTGGACATGCTTTATTTCAGAACTTTTCACAATTTATTTAAACATCTCACATATACAAAATAGGTACAATAGACTTTGTTGTGTCATTTTTTGAGAGAGAGGCCGCCTTAAAAAAACCATTCAGAACGAGATGAATTATGTGCTGTCAGAATGAACACTGGGTGTGGGATTGGAAGAGTGAAAAAGCCTGAAGGAAAAAAAACAAACAAACAAAATAAAATCTAGAAAAAAAGAAAACAAAAAAATAAAAACCCAAACAAGACATCAGGTTTAGACTCATTCCACCTGCTTAGAATGGAGGAATATCAGGGGAAGATTGCAAGACTCCTCAAAGGTCAATACAAAATAATACAGTTAAAAAAAAAAAAAAGTGGTTTGCTCCACAGCTGCATATTAGCACCATAGATCTCTGCTTCAAGTAACCGAGCACCTTCCGATACGGGACAAAGCTTGAAGCATTAGAAGTCATAACATCTCGGTTGTGGACCCAGGTTTTGGTAATAGTATTTTCTTTAGGTACAGGCATGAGGTAGTTTAAACCTTTTTTCATGGAAATTGTGGTTTTAAACCTCCTCTTTGGAAGATATACAAAGACCACAAAGTGATGCATACTTTCAGCGTTTTTATTACACTTCTTTTATTTTTTACAAAAGGATGACATGATGTCCCACAACAAGGTGTATTCCCGCGTCCCTTTGGGTTGCTGTATTTATTTTGCATTGCACCAACGCTCCGATCAGTCTGTTCAGTCCTCTCCGATAGTTGCCCATCGTAAGCAAGTGGATGCGCAGAGAGAAATCAGCATTCAGTATAAAAAAAAAAAACGAACACAGATAGAAGGGCAGAGATTTTGTTTTTTTTTTTCGTTCTTCCTCTCTTTTTTTCCGGTGTTAATTTATCATGAGTCTATTTATTTGAAACAGACTGGGCCAATGTCCAAACCAAACTCCTGATCAGCTCCACCAATGTCCAAAGGTGCAATGTCGAGGATGGGGAGGCGAGATGGTTTATTTGTTCTGTACTCGATCACTGTCTTGCTCCACTCACCAGTGTGTCCCTGCAGGGGTTGAAGTGAAGAAAAGGAGAGGTTGAGTATCGGAGGTTTAACAACACAAGACACAAAGCTGCGAAACAGACTGAAACGTAACACCAATGCTACTCACAGTGCAGCCGTCCTCTAGCACGGAGAAGGTGAAGCGGCTGTTGCCCTCAGCTCTCAGCTCCACATCGTTGGAGCCCTGGAGTACCACGGCCTTCTTCAGGCTGCCGCTCTCACCGTCCATGTAGGCAACGCTGTTCTTGCAGTGGTAGGTGATGTTCTGGCTGGCCTGGTTGGACAGCAGGCGCATGAAGGCCAGCTGGGTGGCCATGCTCTGGGGGCTGAGGGTCTCATCGTTGTAGGTGAACTGCAGGAAGAAAAGAACCAGTCAGTGTTTCCTGTAGAGGTTAAGCTTGTTTTTGTTTCATATGAAGGGAGTTGCCTGCTTTCTCACCTCAGTGCCACCGTTGATGGTCTCACCGAACCAGACGTGCTTCTTGCTCTCGGTGCTTCTGTACCAGTTCTTGCGGGCGATGCTCTCAGGGTGGGCGTAGATGCAGGTCTCACGGGTGGTGAAGTCACAGAAGACCTTGATGGCGTCGTTGGTGCAGCCCTGGTTGGGGTCGATCCAGTAGAATCCTTCAGGAAAAGCAGCGAGTTGCATTAAAGGGAGTAGGTCAGTTACACGCATGGCCTCTCTAAATGCTTCAGAACCTTAATAATAGTGGCACTTTGCTATTATTTTAAGGAGCTGAAGTCAAACTTACCGCTGCTCCAGTCAGGGTGGCTGAGCTTGATGTCACGGCATGTGCGGGCGGGGTTCTTCCTGGATCCCTCAGGGGTGAGCAGGTTCTCGATCTGAGTGTTGAGAGACTTGATGGTGGCATCGACCTCGTAGTCCTTGGCTCTCAGAGCAGGCTGGTCAGCTCTGTACTCATCATATCCTCCGGAGACATCGTATCCACCACCAGCAGGGCCGGGAGGTCCAGGCAGACCGGGAGGTCCGGGAGGACCCTAACATGGGTAAGACAATGAAGTGATGTGTAAAGAACAGTTCTGTAATAGCACTAAACTGTCCAGTGTGCAAAATAAAAGTTGCAGTATTTAAGAAGGTGATGAAGCTATTGATATAAAGGCAAACCTACCACTGGTCCGGTGTATCCATTGGGTCCACGAGGACCAGGAGCACCCATAGTACCATGGGCACCAGGTCTGCCATCCTTACCAACGGGTCCATGGGGTCCAGCAGGTCCCTAAAGAAATCACATTACACAGTCAAACATTTGTGTTTTTATTAAAAAAATAACAAATCAGCACTGAATGCAACTATAAATTAAGGGTGCTCTGTCAAAAATAGCAGGAGTGTATGTGGCTAGGAGCCCTCTTCATCCTCTTACAGTGAAACATCCCTTCTTCTGTCTGCTTATTTCTCACTAACGGTGAAACTTTTCAATAAGGCACGCAAAGTTGATCTTCTATGGATGCATGTAGAAGAAAAACAATGAGCAAGCTGCTGGGATTCTACTCACTCTGGGTCCAGAAGGTCCATGAGCTCCAGCAGCGCCAGTGTCACCGGAAGGTCCCTGTGGTAAAAGAAAACACATCACTCAGTGGCATTTTAAGTGACAGCAAGTCTTTCCTCTCCGTGATTACATTCCCCTGCAAATGCTACTGGAATCTGTATCGAGGCATCGTTTATGAGCATAATGGGGGTGAGTACTCATACAGTTCCTGTCCATTATGCTGCTGTGCAGCCACTCACAGAAGGTCCTGGCATTCCCTGGAGACCAGGATGTCCACGCAGACCCTTCATGCCTCTCTCTCCCTTGTCTCCGGCAACTCCCTTCTCACCACGAGGTCCAGCAGGTCCCTACATTGAACAAAGACACATGCATATACACAGGCTGTGATCAGGAAACAGTTTTCAGGAAACAGTTCATGTGGTGCATTACTTTTGTACTTTCATTTGCTTTGCTAGTGTATTATACTTACAGAGGCACCTCTAGCTCCAGCGGGGCCAACAGCTCCAGAGGGACCTGATGGGCCCTAGGGACAGGGGAAAAAAAAGTGAAACAAGCAGAAGATTGTAGATAAAAATACCCTGTAAACAATTTTGCTTATGTTGGGAATTTAATGATTAGAATATTTACAGCCTCTCCACGGTTTCCAGGTCTGCCAGAAGCTCCACTGGGTCCAGCAGGTCCAGGGGCACCAGCAAGTCCCATGGCACCAGGGGATCCAGGCTCACCACGATCACCCTAAGCATGGTGGGTTAGGGTGGAAGTTGGTTAAAACATAGTACATATGTGTATTCTGTGCATGATAATGGCTTGAGGTACACGACAGGGCATTACCTTCAATCCAGCAGCACCAGGACGACCAGGAGGTCCATCGTTACCGGGGCTGCCCTGTGGATTGTAAAGAACAGAGAAATTTGTATAAAGGTTCCTATTTTAACATTGTCAGGTTTACTATTTCAAAATGTTACATGATTTTTTTAAAGCAAATATATCACAAAAAATACAGTACAAATAATTATATCATTTTAGCACTCTCTAAAAATCATTCATGGATTGTTTGTAGGGCTCACAAATCTTTACCTCACGTCCAGCCTCTCCCTGTGGTCCGGTCATACCAGGCAGGCCAATGTTGCCAGGGGCTCCACGGGCTCCAGGGGGACCAGCAGGTCCAACTCTACCAGGCTCTCCCTGGGATATGACAAAGAGAAAATCAGTGGGTCAAATATAGTCAACCAATAACATGTATGCTGTGTACGTTCAGACATTTGGGGACGAGGGATCTTCCAATTATCAAAAGTGCATGTTGTCTTTCTGAGCAGTCCTCCAAAATGGACATTATGGTCTGTCATCTGGATTAGGACTGTTGTCCATGCATATTTAAAATTTGTTGTCCATGGTTTGAACTGACCAACACTTTCTGAATGATAATACACATTCAGTGGTTCATCAAACAGGTGATTATTTTTGCTGTTGTTGTACAATCAGAGCTAGTTTCTACTTACCAGACCACCAGCAGCACCAGGTGCACCACGATCTCCTCTAGAACCAGGCAGACCAACGAATCCTTGAAGTCCAAGAGGACCAGAAGTTCCAGGAGCACCAGGAGGACCCTAAAATACATCATCAGTCACACATTAAAGAGCTGAGGATGCAGTTCTAAAGATCTATATATGCACATCAGAGGTATGAGCATGAGTATATTCATGAGTTATTTGTGGATGCCAATAAAGTGTCCTCAAAATTTCACTGCACCACAATTTCAAGACAGCTATAACTTACAGGGGGGCCAGACTCTCCAGAGGGTCCCTTCTCTCCAGCAAGACCAGGTGGTCCAATCATTCCAGACTCTCCAGAAGGACCAGAGGGACCAGAATCACCACGAGGACCACGAGGTCCATCCTTACCAGAGGGACCAGCGGGGCCAGGGGGTCCAACAATACCCTGAGAGGGGAAGAGAAGGAACGAGGGGTCATGTCAAGTCAGTTGTTATGTTTGAGATTATTACTAAAAGTTAATTTGTTAGTAAATGCAAAATCCACACTTACAGCAGGACCAGCAGCACCAACTCTACCGGCAGCACCAGGGAAACCAGTCAGACCCTGAGCAGAAACACACACAGTGGTTAAGCAGAGGTCATTCATAATGTTTGTCATGTCTATGTTTGTGTGTGTAGGTAGGCTGAGAGTTAAGACATGATACACATAGTTTTAGATCTGCACAAATACAAATTTCAATCAGGAGTTCTTCATATCAATAAGATCCATTGATGACATTATTTGCTGGAAGTCTAGAAACGTTTCTGAACTGAACAGAAACAAGATGGAAATATTTGTTGTTGGTCTAAAAATCAAAGATGGAAAATCTGTTAATATTTATCACCACTTTTTCTCAAACACGGTGAGCAGGTTAAAACCCTGGGCATTATTTTGGACAGTTATGTTAATAAGGTCCCCAGGACTGCTTTCTGCCACCTTAATTGATCAAAAGTTAGAAAATACTTCTCTCAAACTGACTTTGAGGATATGATCCGTGCAGTCATATCAAACAGGTTAGACTGCTGTAACGCTCTATTTGCAGAACTATCAAAATCATCAGTATAACTACTTATACTTGTTCAGAATGCAGCAGCCAGAGTCCTTACATGTACACACAAATTTAAACATATTACCCCAGTACTGAAGTCACTTCATTGGTTCCCAGTTTAACACAGAATTACCTTTAAAATCCTTCTATACAGTTTGGTCCTCCAACACATCTCTGTACTGTTCAGTGCCTATAACCCAGTCAGACCTCTCAGGTAATCTTTTAACTGGTCCCAGAATTAGATCTAAATGAGTGCTGAGGTTGCTTTCAGTTAATGTGATGCTCTTTAAAAACAACCTGACCGCTGACCTGAGGTCAGTTACAGCTGTGCCTACATTCAAAAACGGACTAAAAACCTCTTACAGGCTTACACTTACACTGTATGAGTGTGTGTGTTAACTTGTACTTTATGTCTTCATACAATTTGTTTTGTTGTTTTTATTTCCTTAAGTCATTGTAGAGCTAAAAGGATTTTTGTGTTTTTATCTTTAATGTCAAGCAGATTGAGTTTACATGTAGTGAAATGTGCTGTATAAATCAAATTGCCTTTGGCATTACCATTAAGATACATTTGAGAGATTCAGAGGAAACACTGAAAAATGAATAGACCAAAAGCTGACAAAGTTTGCTAAGTTAAAACACTGATATCGCGCAGTTACGTGCAGAAATTTACACAAATGCACACATTATTGACTCGCTAGTACAATGTTCCTATTTGTGCTTATATTAAAAAAATATATAAACATTTTTTAAGGGCAATATAAGAAATAACTGATAAGTGGCTTAATCTCATGTTTTAATCTTGCCTTTTTTAAAGTTCCTAACAGCTTTGATTGGAACTCCTATTCATTGCATGGTATGGTTGCTTTTAAGCCCACAGAGTTAATGAGTGCATTCATGAGAGTGTCTGTGTGTAGCTAGTATGGTATGTTTGACTACTCACAGCAGGTCCAGTGTCTCCACGAGCACCAGGAGGTCCACCAGGGCCAGCAGGACCCTAGATACCGAAGAAGAAATCAAACTTAGTGTCATATAAGACTGCTCACCTCTCACTTATACACATAAACAGTATTTTGAAATAGCTGTTGATTTTATCCCACAGTGAACACTCTCATAGAGAGCCTGGTATTGCTAAATCAGTGAAATCATGTTAGATCTCTCTCACTTTGTTTAGGTTTGCTGGGTGTCTGTTTGTGTGTTTATATGTCCAGTGGTAATGGTACTTACAGCAGGTCCAGACTGTCCAGCAGGTCCAGAAGGGCCAGAGGGGCCAACTTCTCCCTTTACTCCTGCAGGTCCACGCTCTCCTCTTGCTCCAGGTTGACCGTCAGCACCCTGTAGCAAGCATGGTTGTGGTATGTAAGTATTGGCTCATCTTTATCTATTGAACATGACACGGGGAATGGGGTACTGAATTTCAAAATGGGCTTACAGGGGGGCCAGCGAATCCAGGACCTCCAGCAGGTCCAACCTCTCCACGCTCGCCCTGTGGACAACAAGCAGTGGGGTCAAAAAGACTGTTCAAACTAAAAGATGGAAGCTTGTGTTTTTCCAGGTTCTTCTATGAGATATTTAAATGCAAATGTAAGCTAATGGAACAAGGAGTGATCAGCAGCTACTCACAGAGGGTCCACGAGGTCCAGCTGGGCCGGCAGGTCCGAAGGAACCACCCTCACCCTGGAGGAGAGAACAGGAAACATTTTATTAGCTTACAGTTGTTCCATGCATCCACTGATTAGTCACTCTCCACTATCCAGAAAGCCAAGATAGCGAATAGGAATAAACTTTATTATGCAATAATTTATATGAATGATGTTACTGTACTTTTGGCTCTGTTGGTTGTGTTTATAGAACAAATGCTCAGAAAAAATAATTTAAAAAAATACTTTCAAATTCATATATTTTAATTTAAATAAATGTTAAAATACCAATAATAAATATTAATATTTGTTTTCTGCATTATTTTTAGGTTAACCACTGTTTTCTTACGTTTCATTGCAGTTAACCCATTGCTGCTATTTTACATAATAGCCATTAGATGGCGGTGTTGAGGTTCTAGCTTTAGTTATGACAGTGTTTGGGGTAATCAAAATTTCTGTTTTAGAGGGGTGGGACATCCCACATAAAGGTACTCAGCAATAAAATTACGAAAGTCTGCAAATGGCTTTTTATTTAAGGTAACCGGTCCTACAGTGGATCAGCTATGTTCAATAATTTTGGTGGCATTCATTTTTTAAATACCATAAAAATTAATTAAATATAAAAAAATGATCAAACAAAGTTTGTTTGTATAATAGACCAAATCTAAAAACATCACATTTGGTGGTTTCTTTCTATTATTTATTTAATGGTAACTATTATATCAACTTACCTTATCACCGTTGGCTCCAGTGGGTCCTGGAGGACCAGCAGGTCCGGCCAGACCCTAGATTAAGAGAGGAGAGCACACTGAGATCAGGGTTATGACTGACACACTCAAATTGATGAAGTGAATGTGTAAAGTTTTTACATTAAGCATAGTTACAAAGACAGGAGAGTTTTACTTACACGGGGACCATCTCTGCCAGGATTGCCATCAGGGCCTTTGTGTCCAGGCTCTCCCTGTGGGAGAGGGGAAGAGGGTGTGAGACGCACAACAGCGAAGAAACAATACTCCCTCATTTAAAAACACCCATTTTATTTGCTGGTGGCAGATTTCTAGAACTTACCTTCTCTCCCTTGGGTCCAGGAGTACCAGCACCTCCACGCTCTCCGGGCATGCCAGCGGCTCCCTGATGTCCAGGTGCACCGGCAGCTCCAGCAGGACCAGGCTCTCCCTGGAAACAAAGAGAACAAACTTGGGTTCATATTTGCACAACATAAATATTAATTTTTCAATTTTCCAGCTATGTACCGATTTTATTATCACATAACTCTTTCTTTTAAAGTTTCTCAGAGCTATCACTGCATAAACAGCAGGATTTTCATCCGTAAGCAGTGCTGGAAATTGCTGTGAAAGTGCATTTTAAAGACCATTCCCTGACAGGCCAGAGAATTTCCATGACCTGTCAGATTTCATGAGATATGTTCAGAAATTCCATCAATTTCTATAAGAAATAGAACTGTCTTACCTTGCCACCATCAGGTCCAGGGGCTCCAGCAGGTCCACGGGCTCCAATTGGTCCCTGAGGTCCAGCAGATCCAGCAGCACCAGGGTTACCACGCTCTCCCTGGAGAAACAAACACATGTATGTTTAATTTATGTTCTCTGTTCAGTGAATTTGAAAGAGAAAAATGTTTATATTGGATTCTGAGTATGTTTTTATAGTAATAGATTTAAAGGTTTGAAAAGCCTACAACAAATTAAAGGTTCTTGATTCATTTGGTGCACATAGACCTGGACACATATGCACATTTGACAGGCTTTGCTATGTGTAAAAATCCTGTATTGCTGCATTTGTTTTGCAAAACAATGTCACAGACAGGTGAGCTCACCTTGGCACCAGCCACTCCAGCAGGTCCTGGCTCTCCTGGGATACCCTACAGAGACATTTTTGTTTGGTTAGACATGGACTTCACTTTAAATAATGCTGCTTTCACTACAGTTTTTCAAATACTTACTCTGTCTCCAGGCTTGCCACCCTCACCAGCAGGTCCAGCGGGTCCAGGCAGACCCTGAAAATATCAAGACTCTACATCAGCTTCAATTGCATCAACAATTTTAACAATCAGCGGAAATGGCAGTAAAATCATACACTATTTTTCTATATTTAGAGAAAATTATGGATCCAAACCTGGAAACCAGGAGCACCAGAAGGTCCCTGCTCTCCCTTCTCACCAGGTCCTCCCTGTAGAGAGAAAGAGAGACAAGTTATCAGAGTCAAAGACAAAGACGATGCAGCGGCTGTTATTCATCAAGATCTACTCATGTGCTGCACATAAGATCACTCACAGCAGGTCCAGTAGCGCCAGTGGCTCCATTGTTGCCATCAGGTCCAGGGGATCCCTAGACACAAGGATAAAGAGAGTGATGCCTTATAAAAACTGAAGCCAATACCAAATGAAATTCAAGTTGTATATATTATAACATTTGTGACTTACTCTCAGTCCACTGGGGCCAGTGCCTCCCCTCTCTCCAGGCTTGCCAGGCTCACCCTAAAGCAAAAAGCAGTTAGTTAGTAAGTTAATAAGTACAGATTTAGGTTAACTTGAAAAACAAAGAAGGATATAGTTCCATGTTTAATTCTTTAAAAAAGAAACCTTACAGAAGGTCCTTTAGGTCCAGGGAAACCAATATTTCCGGGCTGGCCTCTGGGTCCACTTGGGCCTGGAGGTCCACTGCGGCCATCTTGTCCAGAAGGACCCTGGAGCGAGAAACAAAGATTGTAGCAGGAAATTATATTTACTGTAAAAAATCAGTAGGAAGAACAGATTAAATAAAATTCTGGTTTACTTACAGAAGGTCCCTCCTTTCCTGGGGGTCCGGAGCTTCCAGGGCTTCCTGGGAGACCCTGTGGAAAATAAACGCTGCCATGAATTTTCCATTAAAGATTTCTTATGGCAATTTGCATTAAAAGTTAAGACTTTGCAATATTATACAGATAAACTCAGCGACTCTCTATGTACTGGTACAGCGGACCCAAGCCTCACTTCACTTGCATCATGTCAAAAATGTAAACAATGAATGCCACATGGGCACATTTGTGAGGGGGTGCAATAATATTATTTATGTAGCTATCAATACCCTCACCCGATCCAAGTGTCAGGCAGTGAAGTCTGTATGTATTGATAACATGATGATTCTAAGCTCATATTCAGTGTTTTTCATGTAAATTTAACACTTAATAATACTTGAGATTTTCTTGTGAAATTAAGACTTTCCTTTTAGAAATTCAGAGTTTTTTTTCCCATCTAGCTATATATTTTTAAAACTACAACTGCCAAATATGCACTTGCACTTCGAGGTGTCTCTGTAACTTACTGAAACTGCGAATTATAACCATTCAAGAATAGGATTTGGCAAAAAGCTCACCCTGAGACCAGCTGGGCCAGGCTCACCAGCACGGCCAGCATCTCCAGGGGGTCCACGAGGTCCAGCAGAACCAGTAGCACCACGAGCACCAGGCATACCCTATGAAAGGGCAGATGAGACAAATTATGAGACTAAATGTTGCCTGTATTTCAAGCAAAAGAGGTTTTCTCATTGAATACTTACAACAGGGCCAGTTCTTCCCTCAGCACCAGGCATGCCACGGCTGCCAGGAGCACCCTAAAGGAGACACATGAGAATTAATGACTGATCCCAGTAAAATGTCTCCGGCTGTAGTACATTTATGGCTCAAACTATTAAAGATGGTGGGCTGGGACTCACTCTAGTTCCACGGGCACCAGCAAGGCCAGTAGCACCGATCTCACCAGTGGGTCCTCTCTTGCCCTCCTCACCCTGAGATCCAGGGGTTCCCTGAGGTCCAGAGTTACCCTGAGGGAGACAACATAGCAAAATGGTCATTAAACATGCAAAACACAGGTTTTCAGATTTATTTGGGTCAAATTCTAAATGAACAAACATGATAAGGACATAAACTTACAGGTTCTCCTTTGGGACCAGTATCTCCCTTCACACCCTGAACACCAGGATCTCCCTAAAATAGACACAGATAAACAGACGCAGTTAATCAAAAAAGCAATCATCTGTGCACAATTAGCTGTCCTATGACAGTACTGGGGTGTAAGGATAGAGAATGTTTCCAGGTGGCTATTTTGTTTCTTGTGTACTCACAGCCAGGCCTCTAGGTCCAGCAGCACCCTGAGGTCCCTGTGGTCCGGGTCCTCCTCTTGGTCCAGGGAAGCCAGGAGCTCCGGCAACACCAGGGGTACCCTAAACAACAGGTATGGTCAGCAGGTCAGCATTGCATCCTATTATATAAAACCATATCAAAATAAAGATAGCTTGGTGTGACCCTGGAAATTTGTATGCACTTTTGGCACAACTCAGATACTTACAGCAGCTCCCTTAGCTCCATTCAGGCCATTAGCACCAGGGTTACCCTGGAGAGAAAGAACAAGAAAACAAAGTCATTTTATTTAAAGAAAACACATTTTCAATTGATCAACATGACACCAGTCTTCCCTAAAGTCAAGACTAAATTATCGGACTCAGAGTCAACTAAAAGACTAATAACAGAAACAGTGGTTACACGTGACCGGAGATTGACCTTGATGGAAGCAACCTTGTATACTTACAGGGGGACCAACGGGGCCAACAACACCATTGGGTCCGGGCTCGCCTCTAGATCCCTGAGGTCCAGATGGGCCAGTAGCTCCAGCGGGTCCGGTCTCTCCCTGTCAGCGGCACAAACACATCCACAATCAAACAGTGTACCGATATTAGCTAGCAGTTGTTGGTTTTATAGTTAAAGCAGCTTAAGCAGCATTAAGTATTTGTTTTGGTTTGCAGTACTAACAGTCAAAATGAGTCTTTAAATGAAAAACATTAATAGTTCAGGGCTTATTGTTGATTCCCCTGGGGATACTATATACGAATATATGGTTGGGCAGGAGCTTGCAGGCACTGGTTGTACTTGTACAGCAATAAAAACTGCCTTTTTTCACCCTAAGCATGAACCTCTCTGAGAGGCAACAGGAAGTGGCATCCCACTCACCTTGGGGCCGGGGCCACCGGGAAATCCTGGGGGTCCGGCAGCACCAAGGGGTCCCTGAATAAAGGAAAAGCAGGAACACATAATAAAGTTTAAGAATGAACCTTTTCTAACATGGCAGGATGGCACATTACAGTATTCATCATGATTTATATATGAAGACAGCCTGAAGTCCAATCAGGAAAAAGCATCTCAGTGGTATCCAATCACTCTAACACTGATAAAGGGGTTATAAGTGTGTGTACTCACAGCAGGGCCAGCAGGTCCAACATTGCCATCAGCACCACGAGCACCAGCAGGGCCAGCAGGGCCGGGGCGGCCTCTCTCACCAGGAAGACCACGAGCTCCCTGAAGGCAAGACAGTTACCTACAATTATCACCTGTACAGGTTTTTATACCACAACATCATTCTCATCCCATGAACATGATGCTGACTGATGCAAACAGTCACAAACATCCAAGTCAGATGCCTTTACTAAAATTTTTGTGTATGAAAGGTGAGTCTCAAACTTACAGCCAGTCCAGGGCTTCCAGAAGCTCCATGAGCACCAGGCTCGCCCTATGGGAAAGAAAATGGTATGATAAGGAAAGTGGATGTCTCAACATTTTCAAATTTTCGAATTTATCACTAATAATTAACTGGGGACTAAATATGAACTACAATTTTTATTTTTTGATACATTCATAGAACAGCTTGTCGTCGCCTTACCTTGGCGCCAGCAGCACCGGGCTCTCCCTTGCGTCCATCCAGACCAGTGTAACCCTGAAACACAGGAGCACAGTGATGAAGGCAGGTGAAGATATGAGAAACTTATATAAATATAAATAAATATAACCATTTAAGTCAACATTTGAGAAGGAAAACAGATTCAAATTGTAGTGGACTGCTCCAGAGATAAAACAGAACAAGGAAAAGAGACCAACAGGGGTTATATTATAGGAGACATTAAGAACTTCTTTAAAAAGCTATTTATAAAATCAAACATGGGTTATAGGAAGCTTTGCATCTGTCTCCATCCATCATAGGAAAGACATGTTCAATACCTAACACCTTTCCGTAAAGCACTTTTACAATCCAGTTATGTTCACAGTCTAAGAACTTCAAGGCATCCATTAGGAATTCAGGAGATTAGGTCCATAATCACTCCCTGTGGAGCTAATTATGATGCTCTATAAAACTTAAGTCCAATTTCTAAGCGGCACAGGTGTGTCTCCACCTCCACTTTCTTCTTTGTAGCACTTTGTTTGAGCTCTCAGGTGTCCACAAAGGATTGGGTAAAGTTAAAGCAGAGGGGAAAAAAAATATCAGCACTCACTCTGTGTCCCTTCATTCCTGGAAGTCCAGGGGTTCCGGGGAATCCACGAGCACCCTGGAAATCAAACACAAAGAACATTAAATACCTCACATCTGCAAATCCATCTCTTCCTTATATCTGTTTGTGGTTATCGTGGTGCAAATCTCTTACCTGAGGGCCGGGGGTACCTCTGTCTCCGGGCTTGCCAGGTCTGCCATTGTTACCCTGTTAATCAATGAAATAGACTTTAGGCCACAACAAAAAACTCCTGTAGCCACTCGCAAAATATCCCCAAGAAAGTGGCAACAAAAAATGATTTTGCATTTTGAACAGTAGTAACACTAATGTGTACGTACATCTTCTCCAGCTTTGCCAGGAGGTCCAGGAGGGCCACGAGGACCAACAGCGCCCTGGGAAAGAAAACCAGAGCATTAAGATTTCCAGGATGAACTTTTAAGTTGACACTGAAAGAGGTGTGAATGTTTAGGAGGATGATCTTACGGTCTGTCCGGGCTCTCCAGGCTCACCAGCGTGTCCTGTGTGTCCCTGAGGTCCCTGTTAAATGAGAGGAGATGTAGGATTTAGTCATAAAAATCTTTTTAAAAAAACAGTTATTTGGGTTAATTTTAGCACTCGTTTATACTTACAGAGGGTCCAGGAGGTCCGGGAGGGCCTCTTGGTCCCATCAAACCCTGAAAAGTAAACAATCAATCATCAGCTCTCAGTTAGATTGTCGTTAAGACATTTTGTGGTGACTGAAATCCAAATTTAAACATGTGAAATACACGAAACTTTCCATGCACTGTAGTCATCCCAAATAATATATGTAAAAATATTAGTTTTTATGACATATGGGCTGGTGTGTTTGTGACGTTATGCACAGTGGTGCATTATTATTGGGCTGTGTTGTTGTGCGGGGATGAAGAGAGGGGCCCTCACCATGGGTCCAGGGCCGGGATCAGGGGCTTTTACACCATCGTACTGAGCAGCAAAGTTCTGTCGAACAGAAGAAAGCACAGATTAATACTTATGTATGCATAATAAAAAATTTTCTATAGTAAAAGGCTATTAAGACTTTTAGTAAAGTAATTCAGATTTCCACCGTTGTAGTTCCTGTAGTTCAAACTTGTGTCACAATCAGCAGCCACAGACTATTGTAAACATATGATTAGATTCACCTGAAGAGTTTCTTAAAACACTAAAGTTACCACCGAGGAGCTTTATGGATTAAACACAGATAAAATTAGCAAAATGAGTGGTAACCAGGCATGCGATATCTCTTTTTTGAAAGGCCTTGAGGCAAAATGGGTAAACGACAAAAGGTCAAAGGTTACAGGGTTAATTAATGAGACAGAGAGGGGCAACCAGAGGTCAAAAAATAAAATCAGCTATACGCTTTTTACGGAGGGTTTCATATTTCTTTCATACAAACAGCTTTTAATTTTTTTCCTCAAAGATGCTTTATCAGCATTATTTAGAGCACATTTGCAGCAAACACCATCTGTGCTGGCTGTTTATTCTCTACTTACTCCTCCAAGTCCAGGGGGACCAGGGGGGCCAGCGGGGCCAGGAGCTCCAGGTAAACCATCTTTTCCATTTGGGCCGGGAGGACCCTGTAAAACAGAGATGACATGTGTTGGTAAACACTGCGTTTATTGAACGATGAGCTGCTGAGATTTAAGGAGGCGACGCTCATCTGTTTTTATCTCGCAAGCTCTTATTTTGAAAAAATAAAGGTGCATTAAATTGTAAAAATAAGTCAGCGGATCAGTCTGCCAGACTGTCGTTTCAAAAATATCAGAGGCATTCTCCTATGTCATCACTAAGACAAAATAGTGCCATCAAGATGTAAACAAAGGGGTGTGGCCTTCCAAGGTTAACAGGTCAGGTGACGTTGACAAAAACTTTGCCAAAGATGCTTCATGAGTGTTAATGATCAAATACTTCAGTGGCATGTTAGCGCGTTTATCACAGACAGAGGAGTTTTGCATCTGCTTACCCTGTCACCTCGAGGTCCTTTCGCTCCTCTGGGACCCTGCGGCACAAAAATCATTCAGTCAGACCAAAAACATGGAGCAGATGGCCTCAGTTTGTTACTTCAGCAGCATTTCAGTTCAAAACTATCCCCAAACTAAAGCGGGTCACCGCTTCTGATCTGAAAACCACATGCATCCAACCTGGACTTAAACTGTAATTCAAAACAATTTGGGATTTCTTGTATCCTCAGAGGATAAGCAAGTCAAGAAAAACAAAGGGAAAAAAAAGAAAACAGAAAAACTGACTGATCGGAGCAGTCACCATAAAGGCGGCATTTGACCTTTCCTAATATAAACTATGCTTCATGCATCTTAGACACAATCCAAACAAGCCAGAGGTCCAACATTATGCATTATTGCCTCGATTAAGATAAATAGAAGATCTTTTCACTCTTTTCAGGGTTCCACGCAACAGTTTGATGAGCTGGCAATCCCACTCATTCAGATTATTGCCTTCTATACTTGTGTGTGACTGTAATGAGGACTGGCCATTGTGATAAACTAATGCAGCATGCAGACGTGCTGTCACAGCGACAGGTGACTCATACTCATGCAGATAAACTAATGTGAGAACCCAGGAGGACACTGTGCATGTGGTCAACATGTACACATCAGAGATGCTGAGAGGCAACAAAATGAAACATCCAAAACCAGAGTGGACAATCTCTTAGGAGTATGAGCATGTTAGTCTATGGAACAGCTATCATGTTACCACAACCACACCATGCACAGTGTACCTGGACATGGTGAAGCTGTAAACACCAAATGTAGTGGGTGTTTAGTTTCAGGCAATCTCAGTTATGAGCAGAAGAATTTAAACAAATGTGATCCAGGTACTGTTTTTTTCATCAGGGCTGTCTCAGCTGTATTTAAAAAATTTAAATGTCTGTCTATAAAGATGACAGGCTTGATTAACTGGTTTGAGACCAGGCTGTGATTACCAAATCCAATCTTAAATCAGGAGCAGAGGGAGACTCCAAACGGACCCAAAGCCAGCTGTTATAGGGGCAAACCTCCCTCTCTGGCTCCTCACTGCTGTCCTCAGAAAAGGTCCTTTGTACCAGGCCCCATGGGTGCCTCAGCCCTGTGGTTTAAGCTTTCATTGACACAAACTTAAGCCAATAGGACCCTCACCTATTCATGGACAGGAAGGGAGAAAACTGCAAGAAATAACTCAGCTCAGGGTCTGAAATTCCTAACGGCACTCCTCTGCCATAGTTGAGATTGCTCGAATGGTCAAAAGACGACCGAGACCTTCATTCACGGGATGTTTCAGAGATTGTGGAAGAAAAACTGAAAAACTTTAAGGTATGTTGTTTTCATGGTAGCATGCACGTGTACTAACCGCAACTGTGGCATTGTAGAGATGAGGATGAGGAGGGAGAGGCAGAAGAGGGAGGCAGGGAGAGAAAAAGGGAATACGCTGTTAGAACATAATAATCATTTTAGGGCA
>VUQG01015441.1:48557-60241 GCA_015106755.1 Etia nguti
AAGAGGAGAGACACACACACACACACACACACACACACACACACACACACACACACACACACACACACACACACACACACACACACACACTTCTTTAACTCACTGAAGTGGAGGGAGACACGACAGAGTCATCTCTGGGACAAAAGATGCAAATAAGGTTCCAGATTAAGGGAAATAGAGAGTGATGGTAAATGCTGTCCTCTGTGATAGAAATATACAGCGATATGAGCGCTAATTAAGCAGTACATGCACACATGCGCACACACACATAAAAATGCACACGTGCACACACACATGCACACCAGCAGACATGCAGGGGCGGCTGAGGTTTTTAAATTACAGCGTATATTCCAGGCACTTCTTTTTCGTTTTCTGCACACAAGAGCATTGAAGGAAAAACTGAACAGGATCAAACTCAGCTGAACTTGAACTAAAAGCTCTAGGTCAACAGGGAATTTTGGTTTTTAAACAATGGAATGATATAATTGGAATAGGTAAAGCATAAGCTTCTTTACATCCTCACTCCAAAAAGCACAAGTCCTTTCCTCCGGTCCTCCACTGTTAAATTTCTTCTTCACTAGGCTGTTTTTTTAAGTTTTACTATGAGAAGAGCTAACCAGGGTCAGTCAAAATATTATTTAACACCACTGTAGCAGTTCAGTAAATTAATATTGTGTACATTTTCTGTCTCAATAGAGGTTTTGATCTTAGGGACAAAGCCAAGTGAGATGTTTCCTAGCTGTTAGTGATGCTTGCAGATATTAAAGGTGAAGTAAACTCATGAAACAGAAGGACATCTTCCAAAAAAACACCACATCAAACCAAAGCAAAAAAACCGCTGAAGGTTTGTGATATTTTCTATTGCAATAAACTGAGTAAATAATGAAAATGCAACACATGCTATAAAAATTTGGCCTCAAGTGAAAATCTGATTTTTTTTTAATGTCCCTTTATTACCATGGCTAAGGAGGTTATGTTTTTGACAGTGTGTGTCATTATGTCTGTAAATGCAATAAAGTTTACAGACAGAATAAAGCTGAAACGCTTTTAAGCTGTAAAGCTTAAAAAGTTTGAATGAATTCTGAAATATACTTTTTAGTTTATAATATAATAATAGCCAATAATTATTGGTCAAAAACTGACAAACTGACAAACAGCCTTACAGCATAGAAGATATTATTCTTGCAAGTGTGGTGTGTGTTGCCAACGTATAGAAAGCACCGAAAGATTTAAAATGTCATCTCACAAGTTTCAACTATGGATAAAATTCTACTGCCTTTATTTCTGTTAGCAGCATTTAGTAAATGAAACATGTATGTGTGGATTCTAAATATCACTATATAGTTTGCATCCAAATGTCATGTGATACTTGACTTCTGATCTCACTTTTACTTTCTTTCAAGTTGACCCCAAAATATGTTGTTTTTACTAACTACTTAGATGAAAGGAAAAAAAAAAGAATGTATAAGCAAAGAGGCCAGCTGGGGCATTTCCATGTAGAGTTTGCATGTTCTCCTCTCTGATAGATTGGTGACCTGTCCAGAGTGTACCCCACCTCTCACCCTGTGACAGCTGGGATTGTCTGCAGCAGCTTTTTTCCAAACCCACCGTGACCCTGAGTTAGATACATCCTTTTGCTTTTCTTTAAAAGGACATTTGTTTCATTTTCTATAAAAACAAAATTGATCAGAAATGTTGTACATAGCCCTGTGATGGACTGGCAACCTGTGCACCTCGACTTTGCTCCTGTAACAGCTAGAAAACACTGAGACTTTAAGTTTGATAAGAAGTTTAAAATGTGGGTGGAGGGGTACAGAGGCTTTGTAGGCCATTAGAAAATTAACTTTCCAGTTAAAAATGTAAAACTTTAAAGAATCAATATGCCTACCTACCTAAGTGTTTGGGGCCACAGCAGTGTTTACCCAAGTCAGCTCTCCAATCTGATGCACAGGATAATTCAGTGTATTAAGTGCAACAGTTGCGTCCTCAAAAGTCACATCATCACACTTCAAATCCAATCGTGGGTGCTGATTGCACCATATCAACCAATAGAAACATCTGTCTGTGCTCTGTTATTGTAGGCTCTCTACCTAACAATATAAACCACCTCGAGGCTAATGTTGTTGTGATTTGGTGCTATATAAATAAAAATGAACTGAATCAAACTGCATTGAAGTTTAAATTCTTATGTGTATTTTTTATACCTTATTTTCCCCTAAATGTAACTTCACATCTGCCATCATAAGCTAAAGAAATGAGATAAAGTTTTCTGGGTTTTAACAGCGCACATATCAAAGATTTTAATGAGATCAGTAGGCAACAACAAGAACAAGACTTGGCAACAGCGGCAAACAGCCGCTGACCTTCCAGACAACGTGTTTGCAGATTCTTCACGGAACATACAATCATCAGCAACGTGAACTAGGAAAAAAAAGTCAAAATTTATTGTCTGCAGCAGCTTCCTTCACTGTTCGCCTCACAGTAGACATTTGCGTGAGTCTGTAAGTGCTCCTGTTGGCTCGACAGGCCCGAGCACATATCAGAATGCTGAAGCCACCGGCATTACTAACCCTGCTGACTGACTTTGTAAATGTAACAGAGGAAGGAACTGGGGGGTGGTGGGGAGTAGTAACAGACAGACCAAGGAGCAGTCGTACACTTCAAGTGCTTTAAATTATATAACATCTCAGCCAAGTTTGTGATGTGTCTCTGTATATTTAACACTCCTTCCCTTTCTTCTCCGTCCTTTCCTGTATTCCCTCCTACCTCTCTTTTCTCCTGCTTTCACTGCCACCACTGCTTTTGTGTCTCTTCCTCCCTGTCTGACTTCACTCCCTCAGGTTACCACATCTGCAGGCTGTTTTCCACTGGAATATATTTCTTGAGATTTTAGACCTTAACTACAAGAAGGTGGGGTTATCAAAGAGCTGGATTTGGAGGAGGTTGGTGGCGAGAGCATAAATATGTGTCAGGAAACACAAGTGAGCATGGTGGAGCAGATGAGTCCGAAGGAATGGTTCTTTCACTTAATACACATGAAAAAACTCAAACACTTTTTAACAAAGCAACTGCCTCTGAAAACTTTCTGTCACAGAAAGAGCTGAAGACACGAGAAGGAATGTGAGAAGCGCTTAAAAAATAGAAGGCAAGAGGATAAAAATCAAAGTAGGGCACCTCCCTTGGCTGGGACTAACACATGGTTAGATTTGCCTGCATGTCCACATGACTCACAGTCTGGTCAGCAAACGCATAATAAACGTGACAGAAATATCCCCACACAATGTCACCAGAGTCCACGGCAGGCAGTTAATTGCTAGATAGAGCTGGGCCGTGGTTTGAGAGAAGGAAAAAAAAAAAGTCCATCTCATACAGGAGTAAAGCAAGTTAATGTCAGTATATTTAGTTTCTTCTTTAGAAGTTTAAATAAACAGGGGATTTTTTCTTTTGTTTATTAATAAAAAAATGTTTCACTTACTGTATGAGAACATCTTCTAGTCTGCTTTGGTGCTAAAACAGTTATTAATTGGTGCTTTCTTAGCTAATATAACATTATAGCATTTTAATTTTTTAATGTGAGAATGATACAAAGTTATTAAACATGCATGGCATTTGCAGGATACTTTAAACATATTTTTATAGCCATATGAGAATATATAAAATCCACAAATTTTGCATGTGCAGATTTGGTTGAATATGATAGAAACTACCACAAAGAAAATGAAGTGGCAGGATATTCTCAGAAACAGAGTTATTTTAGAATTTCGCACATGGAGAAAATACGGTAAATGGACTGTTGCTTATATAGTGACTTTTTTACTCAGCTGAGCACTCATAGTGCTTCTAGTGTAAATCTCATTCACCCAATCAAAGACATATTCGTGCTTTTTGTCTATGCTGAGCACTTTCTAACACACACTTAAACTAGGGGTTCAGTATCTTGCTCAAGGATACTTGGGCAGGCAGACTGGAGGAGTCAGGGATCGATTCACCAACTTTCCAAATGGTAGACCTGTTCTACCACCTGAGCCACAGCCCCATATGTCAAAAATAAGGTGTAACGTTACACAAAATATTTGTTTTATAACTGGATAAAATTTGCTAAAATGGTCAGATACAAAGTATAAACAAAGTACATTCTCTGATTCTAGTTTCTGTCAGTACTCTCGCTGCAGCATTTTGGATCACTGAAGGTTTTTCAGGGAGGTTTTAGGCCCGCCTGATAATAATGAGTATATGGTTAGACACCATGTTTCTAAGATTTTAATGGCCAAGTACAATAACCTGATTTGCACCTGAATAGAGAAGCAGGAAATTAGAGGTCACCCAGGTTTTCATTCCTGCAGTTTAACTAATTGATGTTTGTTATCTGACTTCCTGGATAAATAAAGCTGGGTATCATCTGCATAGCAGTAAAAATGTATGCTATGCCTTTGAATGATAGGGTTCCCAAGTCATTGTAGCTTCTCTAGATAAAATGGGTAGGTGACTAGTACTTTTGTCCATGTAGTGAAGCTTTGAATCTGAATGAAGCCAGCTTGGGAGTGCCTCAAACCTGCATTCTGTCTTTTGCAACCAGGGGGCCATGCCCGTGATTGCAAAAGGACTTCTGGTGCTATAAAAGTCTATGAGCAAACCCTCCTCTCCCCTGATCTCATCTTGTGTCAAATTGAATGGAACATTGTCCAGCTTGTCAGTCCTGGTCAAACTATGTTTCAGAAAGGAGAACTGTCCAAGTTAGTTTTAGTTAACAAGCATCTGATTTCACAGTTAGACCGGCCACTCTCTCATCACATCCGGTTTGAAAACAGCAAAATGGTGATGGCGAAAACGCTCATCTTGAAACTTGAGTAGTTGTATTGAATGGCTCTGATCTCAAGGTTTGAAAATAGGACTTCACAAAACAATGGGCGATGCCCTCATAGCTACATCCATGTTTTATAGACTCTATAGGTGGGTAGCATTGTTGCTACCTGCAATGTTGGGCTGTCAAAGATAATTACCAGAGCTAGATATGCCCAATATTATCATCGTATTATATCATGTGTGTTATTAACCTCATATCAATATTTCATTTTTGTCTTGTCAAAGATGCACATTATTCATTTGTCTGACTCTGGAAGGCAGTATCAGTCAGTTGGAGAGTGAAATAGCTCAGCTTGCAGGATGGCTAACGTTAGCGTGTTAAAATGCTAAAATTAAGGTGATAGATTACATTATCTATTGTCAGTCAGATTAAATGTGGATATACATTAGGAAAGGTAGCCTAAACTCGAATAACATGAAGTTCTTCTTCAAAGAAGACTTTATCTTTTGATATTGTTCAGATTTCCAACATTGTTGTGCGTGTGGACATATAAATACTTTATATGGCAGGCCATTCATCAGCACAAATAGATTAGTAAGTACAGAATGGGCATAGATAGCGTTGATTATAAAGGACCTGCATTAACAGAGACTAATCCGGTTCAGTGAAGTTGGAGTGTGCTGGCTGCTGAAGGGTTAAGCAGTTTTGGTGAGCTGAAGGGAGAGAACTGAAATCTTTTCCATATTACAGCACACATGAGGAACACATCTAAGTGAGTTCAGCTGTCTGGAGTTTCTCTCTACCCCCTCACACATGCTCTCTCTCTCTCTCTTTCTCTCTGGTTGGGTAGGGGCAAGTTCAGCACAGCCATATATCATTACACATCTGGGAAAATGCACTGAAAGTCCAGGCTGACACACAGAGAAAAGAGAGACAATGATCTCCAGACATATTCATCCTTTTCGAAAATGAAACATAGCACATAAAGACAAAACACGGAGTCTTGTTTACTGGAGGATATCCCATCAAACCAACACTGCATTTATCTGTTAGCAAAGCAACAACTAAAAAGTGTTGGTGTTCAGTTAATGACAGAGATATACATTCAAAGAAGGAGCGAGAGAGAAAAAACTATTAACACCAATGGAAATCAGAGACCTCAGATTGTTATAACTCCTCCCATCGGCTCCCTGTGTTAGCTCCACCTCTTTCAAATTGCTCCAGTTTGTGCAGTTTTATTTTAGTATGATAGACGTCGACTGGCTGAGTTTTCTTGAGGAAGGAATCTGCAGTTCTTTTTTTCCCCCAGTATGGAAAGTGTTGTTTCCTCCCAGGTCCAAATGCCACAATAATACTGCTTCCATGATTTCACCTACCTCTGAATAGCTCTACTTTCAAATAGTATTAAGAAAAGCTTTTTTCTTTTCTTTTCTTTTCTTTTCTTTTCTTTTCTTTTCTTTTCTTTATTCCTCTCTTCTCTAAGACTTCAGCACACTAAAAATGGTGTTCTTGCAGGGTCAAATAGATCTGGGTCAAAATTTAGGAAGAAAAAAAAACCCCACCCAAAAGTTCTTTAAGGACCACATATGCTTGCCCCCTCATGCCTGACCTCAAACCTACCATGTCTTGTGAAAGGCAAAAGAGGTATTTAAGGTAATTTTGCACATTTCACTGCATCTGCTTCTTCAAATGAAAGTATGTGGCATTGAAGTCTCAAAAGAAACAGAAAAGTGTAAAAACTGAAAGTCTGCAGGTGCAGACAGGTGCTGTGGTGTGATTCTGATAAAAAAAAAAAAAAGGTTTTAGTGATGGTATTGTACGCTTATAAAAAAGATTTTAAAAAATAATCTGTTAGCTTTCAGATTTGCTCACACAGCCGGTGAGTTTTGTCAAGGGGGAACCTCAGAGCCTGGCTTCACTTTGCGATTGCCGCAGTCAGTGTGACAACAAGGACGTAAAACGACTCCTCCAGACCTCCTCCGCACTTGAATGATTTCACAGATGGGAAGAAAGAAAATGGTCTACAAAACAGTTGGATCTTGTAGAGTTAAAAGGCAAAATGATGAAGATAAAAAATGCTGCCTAATTAGCAATTGTAGTTTGAATGGAAACTTAAAAATAACCAAAGATCCATTAGAAATACAGTTGTGTCAAAAAAAGTACACCTCATAATTCAACAGCTTGTAGCAGCCGCTAACACCTTTAGCGGTAATCATTTTTAGTATGACTTTATCAGTCTCTAAAGATTGTTCTGGAGGAATTTTGGTCCACTCCTCTTTACAATATTGCCTCAGTCCACTGGTATTTGTGGGCATATGTTCATGCACAACTCTAAACTACAGCATTTCAATCAGGGTGAGGTTTGGAGTTTGACTGGGCCGTTGTTACACCTTGTTTCTTTCCTTTTCCAGCCGTTCTGATGTAGACTGGCTGCTGTGCTTGGGATCATTGTGATATTGCATGACTCAATTTTGGCCAAGCTTTACCTGTTAGACAGGAGGCCTTACAACTGACTTTAAAAATACTTTGGTGGAGGGGAGTTCATGGTTGACTCTGGTTGAATATTTAACATGCTAACTGAGACTTGTGGAGTCTGAGACATAGCTCTTCAGTTTTTTTTTGTAGTTTCTCTAAACGTTGCACAGTCTAACTTTGGGAGGATTTTTTTGGAACTGCACAGAGTCCTGTGAAACTTTCTTTTTCACGTGATTGTATTTGCTTTACCCCTGGCTTCCATCGTAACCTTTGGCAGGGCTTGAGAATATTGGGTTTAAGGCTGAGCAGTCATTATTTGTTGTCTGATGACTTAGTGTTTGATAGCCTTTGGTTTTGAGATTCCATTTCATACACTTTTGCTCCCCACACAGAGCTTTTACCCTTTCAAAAAACAAAGAAATGTAAAAAACAACCAACCAACCAACAAAAAGCCCGCAAACAAACAAACTGGTTAATTATTCACATAACAAATAACTGCAAACACCTAAAAACTACAAATGAAAATCGAGAAATTGAAATCAACAACAGCTGCTTCAAAGCCAGTGGTGTTGCTTAATTATCAAATGCACGCTGTATATTCTTTCACAAAAGCGCTAGATCAAAAGTGACTGTTGCCTCGAAGCCTTAAATGTGATGAAATAAAGTGCGTCACATAAACATCTGGTGTGTCTACACGTAGTCAGCCACTACAGCAGCACCTTGTCTCGCTGCGTTAAATGACTGCCTGAACTTTCTGCCACCTCCACCTGCCACAAAAAAACACCTGGTGGATGCTTGGTAAGAGCCTTTTAAACTTCCCCATTTTGTAGTAAATTGACATGGCCCTGAGGCCAAAAAGAAGTACAGTCACGGGTGAAAGTGCTTCCTTTACTGTGCTTTCTGACTTTAGACGTTCGACTTGTCGCCTTGGAAGAGAAAGATAAAGCAGCAACTTGAAGAGGATACATGAAGCCACTGGTTTATCACTTAGGACAGTTAAAGTATTGAGAGAAGCTTTAAGCTTTATTTACAGAAGTCTTTGTGATGTTTGACTGACCTAATGATTTGGATTTCAGGTACTAATCTACACTTCTACACTTTATAACTTGAGGTTTGTGGCATTAGGCAGTAAAAGCAGGAGTAAATGAGGACTCTGGTGGGCACATGCAAACTGCAAACTCAACACTGATGGCTCTGGGTCAGATTAAAGACTAAGCTCTTCAGTTGTTCCACACGTTACTGCTTGTAACTACACACCACGTATCATTGCTGTACCTAAACCTCTTTGAGCTCTGTTTAGTGGATATACTGCTGCATGTTTCCTGAACAACTCCTGAAAGTCAAAGTTGTGTTCTGAGATCTTTTTTGTCTCTGTCTGATAAATCTTCCTGAAACTAACTTTACCTCGTGCATTTTATTCTGCTGCTGTGTCATTTTTTCCACCCACTGGGCCAGAGGGAGGAGGGCTGCTTCAGAGGAAAACTTCAGCTGAGGCTGGGAGACTACTCAGCAGCAGGAAAACCTGTTAGTGCTAAAAGCTATTCTTAATAACACAGCATGTTTTCAGTGGATAAAGCTACCTAATTTCATAAAACATCATTATCTCAAATTGCATTCCCCCCCCCCAAAAGTAGAAATAATAGGAGGCAATTTTGACGCTTTATTTACTTTGCGTAGACAAGTTCTTCTAAGTTTTATTTTTACTTAACATAATCAGAACAAGCTTTACTACATAAAACAGGATAACATTTATATTTTAGAAGGCAGTTACTTGCCAACCTTTATCAGTCTTTCTGAGATGGACCGTCGTGCTGCCTCTCACCAGGAGAACAGGCAAAGGTGGTCATCCAGAGGTTATTGCATGTGAAACGTTTGGGTGACCAGTAGGTCCCTGCAACTCCTTGCAATTGTTTGCCAAATGCAAAAGGATTCATTGCAATCACCAGACAACTACTGATCCTTCCTGCTGTCCCAGTTTGACTTTAGTGCGATTGAGCCTTTAGATGTACATCACAGCTCTGACTTCACTTCTGTGTGATAATGTTTAACTTTCATGACAAAATTCTAGTAAAAAGTTTGCTTGGTAAGTGTGTGTTACAAGCTATGGAAATTAGCTGCAAATACGCATTTTCTGGGCATGTTGGCGTTTTCTCCAGACCTCTTATTAGTCATAGCAGGAGGAGCCTAAACATTAAGACCCCTGTGCTGCCAGTAGCAGAAGGCGGAAGCCTGCAGATGAGATAATGGAGAGGAAGATAAAATACATGAACAACAATAAGGAGTTAGCTGATTATTATTTTTGATGAAGTCTTGTTATTCAGTTATTTAAGCTCTTAATCAATGACAGACTCTGAGGTGAATTTTAAATATGTGAAATATGCTTTAATTGAAGTCAAGCAAATAACTTTGTATTTAATTTTTTTGTAACAAAACTAATTAAAAATACTTTTCAATTCTCTCTGGTATCCAAAAATTATAACTTTATAAATCTTTTTTCTCAAGACCCCCCCCCCCATCCACACACAGCAGCATGCTCATTCCTTTTCCTTCTCACTCTTAAAAATGTAAAAATTGTCCTCACTGACTATATTCTGGTTTCTCAAGCTCCACATCATCACTTTTCCTCCTCCTCCTCCTCCTGATCCTCCTGTCTCTGTCATATTCTCGCTGTCTTTTCTTCTCTGCCTGCTGCGCAGCTTGTCTAGATCCATGATTGTGGATCACAGACCAAATGTTAGGGTGTGCTGTCCAGAGAAAACACTGCCCAGAGCCAAACAAAAGGAGAGAAAAAAACGTGGAAAACTGAACTGCAAGGAACAGTTTGCTGCATCCTGTGATACAGTTTAGAGATACAGCTTTAAAGCTCCGTTGTTGGTTCTTGATATAGATTCCCACTGGTTTGTCTCAGAGCTAAGAGATGTGAGGCTTGGACTGAGGTTGGGTTTATTCTAAAGATGTTTTGGGGTGGTATCTTTTTGACATGACAGCAGGAGGCCAATCTGATGCCTCAGAATGAAGTTTCTCCAACCTATAGCAAGTTAAACCTGACTGCACCTTAAAACAATGTTACAGCCTGACAATGGTTGTTAAAGAGCCCCAGCTGCTTCACTGACTAAGATAAGTTTGTTTTAATACATAAGAGAGAAAGACTGGCAAAATTGTACTTGTTGCTTCATCTTGTGATCAAATCGCCCTCAAAGCAAGTGCATCCAATGCCAACAAAACAGTAAAACCCTGTAATTCTTTGTGTTCTTAAATGGACTGATACTTATATGGTGCTTTTCTGCTCGATTTGAGCACTCAAAGTGCTTTCTTCCTACCAGCGTCATTACCTAAGGATACTTCAACATGCAGGTTGGAGGATCCAAGGATCGAACCACCAACCTCTACGATTCGTAGATGACATGCTCTACCTACTGAGCCACAGCAGCTCAGATCATATATAATACTGGATTTGGGGTAATAATGAGAAGTACAGAGTTCACTAATTGGTGAAAATGTGGCTTGCTTCAGGAAAGCCCCAGGTGAGTTCCTGCTAAGCGGCTGTGAGTACAGGTAGGTTGTTTGGAAGTTAGTGGCTCGCTGAGCATGTTTATTACAGTCCCCGCAGACAACCTGGCTTCACGCTGGTTTGCGGTTTGGGCACAACACTACCACACAGAGCAGCTTTTAAAGCTACACAGGCTGACGTGAAAGTAGAGTAGCATCAGTTTTTTCCTTCTCACGTGCTGTAAAGAAAAACTGGGGAAGAACATTAGATTAATAAATCCCACTCTGCTGTAATTATGCTGTGAAATGTATAGCACCGTTCTGGGTAAGCGTGAAGAATAAGAACTATGTTAGCTAGGTGTGAATACACAGTTAGGGGTCCACAGCAGCTTGTAGCTCAGCTTGAAGTGTTTTATGTTTCCTGTGCAGTCTCTAAATATATTACTCTTTATGGAATAAAGTCACCGTTTTCACACTGCATGAAGAAAACATATTTTTGTGCTAGTTTGCAAATCAAATCGCCCTCAAAGCAAATTTACTTAGATTTACTTAACACATAATAATTTGGGTGAGTGTTGAATTTGTTCTTTTTGTTTTTTCCAGTGTTTCTTTGTATGTGCATGCACGCCTGTACGTTCCCACCATGCATTCCCACCGGCACCTGGAACCCATTACATACTTATGGAGCTGTGTGGAGGGCACATGAGTCTTAAAGTGGCAGGGGCTGTCTTTCCCACATTAAAGTCATTAGTAAAGTCCGTACCCCCCTGCTGACCTGGCCATTTCAACTGGCCTGATGACGATATCACATGCTGCATGAGGTGAAGCTTTATTCACTCTAAAAAAGAAAAGGGAGATCAGGTGAAAACATCTTCTGTATTTAGTCCTTAACACCAGTAGCTTTTGCTAATGTTTA
>VUQG01015441.1:66652-81262 GCA_015106755.1 Etia nguti
GGCCACCCCTTTTTTTTTTTTTTTTTTTTTTTAAACATTTTGTCAAATAAAATATGCAAATGTTTACTTCATAACAGGCAGTGGAGGGGACTAGTCATTTCAAACCCATGTGCACAACAATTACATCTACATTTTTTTATTTTTGGTTTTTGAGAAAGTGAATTAATCTCCTTTTTTTTGTGGAAGAAATTAAGAGAGACATTTTTAAATATCATGCAGTCACTAAAAAAATCATTATCAGTACAGTTTAAAAGCTTCTTAGGAGACAAATGTTGCATTAAAAAGGCTCAAAACCCCAATGAGGCATACAGCACGTATGCCTCTCCTTTGTAACTTAAATATAATTTGGGTTTTTACATAATGATGTGATGCACAGTGATTGTTTTCCTCCACACAGACTTGCAGATGACGTGGCTCTCGAGTCTCTGCTGCTCCCACCTCAAACCAGTTTCTAAAAGAGAACGGGGGGGGGGGAGAAAAAATCTTAATGACAAGCCCTAGCGGCCCAAATGAACTGGGAGCTGGCAGCGTTGGCTGGCGTTTCCCTGCTTCGGCCCGCCTGTGATGGAGAACAGCCGGTGTTTAGGGAGGGGCGTCTAAAGTTTGGAATAACATGGCATTAGCCTCAAAATGACAATTCTCAGTCTCCATTTTTCCGTTTTCTGCCCGACAGCCTGTTGCTCTTACTGTCTGCTTTTCCTCCATCTTTTACCTTCTCCTTTTTCTTTCTTTCACTACTGCATTCACGTAAAAAAATAATGTGATGTCTCCCTTCCTAACAAGACACATTTCAACCAAATCCCGTTATATATTTTACTCCCCCAGAACAAAAGTATTTTCTGCTCTTGTCTCAGTCCTCTTCTTTTCCTTTTTTCTTCCTAACCAGATGTGTTTCTCCTCTGGATCTCCCCTGTGCAGGCCCCCATGATTCATTTTCCACAGACATCTTAAAAGGTCCAAAGCTTTCCCTTCCCCCCACACCGTTTTCTTTTTTTCTCTTCTCTCCTTTCTCTCATTCTCTGTGCTGAGGCTCCTACTGCTGGATTGTCTCAGCCTGCAGTGCTTGTCAGGATGACTGGAACGAAAACTCGGAAGGAATGAAGCTTATGTGGAATCTCCACAGCCAAAGGGCTGGTGTTTGTGAACAACGCTCACTGTTTCTTACCAATCTTCCCAGGTATCCCATATGTACTGGTGGGTCCATCCACAGGATGGCACACTCAGGGAGGAAAATTCCCCTCCAGAGAGACGTGATAAAGGAGGCTTTTTTACTTTCCTGATTTGAGCATGGGGGGTGGGGGAGCTGCATTTACATCCACTTCTCAACCTCCTTCTGTGATCTGACCTCCCTGTATTGCCAGCTCCTTTTTTCCCACTCCTATTTTCTAGCTGGATTGGGATTGATTTAACAGTTTATGTTACACTCTTTGTGATAATGTAAATTGTAATTTGCAAGCTTTAGAGTAATTGTTTATTCAGCTTCTTTATCTTCTGAGAGGAAAACATCAGGAGTCAGTTAGAGCAGCTTAGCACAAAGACTGGAGACAGAAGAAACCGCGTTTTGACCCCTGACAACTTTATTGATTTATTTTATTCATTTTTACGGATCCAGAACTGAGCTTTATATTTGGAAAAGAGGTTAAGTGCTAAGTCATGAAGAAGCTTGCTTGCTAGCTAGCTTGGTCAGAAAAATGCATTAATAGCCTTTATAGGTCCATCATAGAGTCACAGATACAGATAATTAAAGCTACTAATTAGTATATATCAGCCAACTCAGGAATTTAGCTAATTAGCGTTAAAATAATACTAGAATTTCACATGGAAAACCAAATTATTTAAGGTCTAATGTTAGCTTGCTTTGTCCTTCCCAAAACCAATTGGAACACCCAAACATGTCCACGTTTCAATCATCTAGACTTTGATTTCAGGTGGAGTTGGAAAAACTTTGAGGTAGTCCTTCTTCATTATTCCATCTACTTTGTGCAACATGTTGGTACCACTGGCAGAAAAAAAGCCCCAGAGAATGATACCACCTCCATCATGCTCGACAGCTGGTGCAGTGTTCTCAGGTTAGAAAGCCTCACCTTTACTCCTCCAAAAGTACCTGATGTCGGTTGTGTCTAAATAGTTCAATCGTTGTCTTGTCTGACCATAAAACGTTTCTCCAGAAGGCATTTGGCTTGTCCATGTGGGCAGCGGCAAATTTCAGTCAAGTTTAAAGAGTTTGATTTTATCGAGCAGGAGATTCTTTCTTGGTGGGTCCCTTCTCCGTCCATGGCAATGTAAAACTTACTTCACTGTGGACAGCAATGCTGGTGTTCCAGGGGTTTCTAGTTCATGGTGGGTTGTTCTTGAACATCCTAAACAAATTCATCTCTTCTAAGGTTGACAGGTCTTCTTCCAGACCTTGGAAAAGTTGTGACACATCAGAATAAGTTGTTTGAACTGATCTAGGAATTTGCAGTTGTTTAGAAATGGCTCCATTAAGCTCCCAGAATGGTCAAAGTCCCAACTTCAACCCTACTGAAAATTCGTGGACTTTGCTTAAAAGCTGAATCCTTTCAAGGAAACCAACCAATTTAAATTAACTCTTCCAATTCTGCCTAAAAGAGTGGACAAATATCCAGCCAGAATTATGGCAGAAGCTTGTTGATGGTGTATGACTGAGGTGCAATTTGGTAAGGGAATTTAGCCAAATATTAACGGGGGTATGCACATATTTGATCCTGTATGCATACTTTTAGCCATGTTTCGATTAGAGAATATCCAAGTTAATTTAAACTTGTTCGCTCAATTTTTGATTTACAAAGTCATTAAAGATGTATCCTGAAATCATGGAAAGCCCAAAATTACCACGACATTCACGCCCACCATGAGTGCATGTACACTTTTAACCACAACTGTATAGAGAGGTCCACTTCAGCGAGTCGAAATAGTTGAGAATTCCTGACAGACAGCCCCTGTCACTCGAAGTGTTGACTCCCCTAAAAATGCAGATTTAAACCTTCGAGTAGTGGAAAGATGCTGAGCTGTGTAAAATTTACACTGACAGTTTTGTCATGAAGTGAAAATAAAAGACAAGCGTTTTGATTTGTTCCACGCTGTAAAGTCTTAAGTTGTTAAAATGGTTTCTGTAAGAACTGGGTCCGTTTTGGAGCCAGCCTCAAACCAAACAGCTCATTTCTTTCCACTTCCTCACTTGGTTCATTTGACCACTCCAGAAATTGCCACCTCGCTCAAAAAATGTCACAACAACTGTTTATTTTATTGGTGCCTATCAGTGATGACAAAACTCGAGCATATAACTGAATATAATTCCATAATTGTTGGACAATTGGATCTTCTGCAGCATCAAACTACTACTTTAAAAGCACGGCATTCTTTCTTTGCACCCAAATAAGGTGCACAGCCCTAATAAAATGTATCTTTGAAAGCTTCTTGCTATCAAAATTTACAGAGGAACAAAAGATGCATCATGAAAATATACAAAAGTCATCATAAACAATAAGATTTTCAACATTTAGTCTTGAAAATGCAGTAATTTTTGTGTCTTTATAGTTTATTTCTAGTTACAGGTTACAAATTGTTCTGTTACATTTGACACGATAACATTAGGGAAAACAGCTGTATACGCACCTGTAAACATCTGTTTTTGTGCAGTGTGTGAAGAGTGTGAGGGGGTGCCAGCCATTCCCTTGTCTTTACTGGCACGTGGCCTGCGACTGCTTCTTGAGTGAATCCCCTCTTTTCCAGCAGCAATTAAGTGTTAAATTGAAAGGTAAGGTGGGCCATGAAGAGGCGAAACCCACAATTAGCTGGCGAGTGTGAAAGCTTTACACAGGGTCAGAGCGAAACCCGGAAGTACTTTTTTGTAAAATCTGATGTAAAAAACATTTTAAGAGACACAGTATTGCGTACATCAGCGTCTCTGTGCTTAAAACACGCGGTGACTGTTGACTTCAGCCACGTCAGGATGAATATAGCTCTAGTTTTTCTTGCATATGGAGGTTGACATGGATGAAAAAGTCAGAAATACTAGATTTGAAACTCTAAGAAAACAAAAATCATACACACCAATCAGCTTGAATCAGTGTTACAGGATCCTTGCAGATACATTCAGCATCCTTTTGACTGAACTGAGGCTCGTGAAACTGTCAAAGAATCGAACTGTACTTTATAAGAAATAAACAGGAAGCTCTATTTTATTACAACAACCGTACCAGTGTGATGAAGGCTGTCTGGAAGATGAGAACACAAAGACAAGGAGAATTTTGCTTTGGAAACGCACATTAAGTGTAATCAAACCACCCTGTAATACTTATGCTACTTACTTCATTCTAGCACTGTTATTAAAAGAGCGGTATGTTAATTTATGGCTTAATTTATAAGAAAATGCCCTGCATTAGGCATCAAATAGATAGTGAAAACTAAATTATATGATTCGAAATGGCCCTGTTAGATCAAGTGCAAACAGCAGTTAAAGGGGTTTGAAAGTTAATGATTGTTTAGTGAGAATGCAGCGCTTTCTACCAGCACTCATCCTCACATGAACCCAGAGTCCTGTCATCCCATCCAAGCTCTACATCAGATGAAACCTCCTGCCACGTTGTCTCTCCTGTTTTTCCTCCCCTCCCTGCCTCCCTTTCTCTCTTTACTTCCACTCTTTTCCTCATTCCCTTGTTCTACAATTCTCACTGCGATTTTTTTTTAAACTCTCTGCGCCTTGTTTCCTTCTTTTTCAGACATTTTGTCTTAGCATTTCTTTCTTTCTTTCTTTGCTCACTCTTGTTATATTATATGGTTGTAGAGATGAAAGGAGGTTGCAGTCCAGTTCATTTGCTTCCTGTGCTCCAGGCAGTCTAAAAGCCACCTCGGTGACCACACCGCACAAGCGTGGACGGCACAGTGATGATTCAGCTGCTGTACTCCGGTCAGAGGCCATTTTCACTCTGCTGTACTCTCTCATTTGTCAGGACTCTCAGAGAGACACAGTGCTGGCTTCTAAAAGTCTCTTAACATGAAATGCAAGATGCACTTTTGATAAAAGTTTGCACTGAACTTTAAAGGTGAACCAAGTCCACAAATGTTGGGTTTGTTTATTTGTGTGTTTTTATAGGACTTTATGGGAGAAATGTGTGTGATCATGATCTTTTTCACTGAGAATCAGAAAGCTGAAACATTACTGTAAAAGGTATTATTAGTTTATAGCATGTTTTTATCACTCTAGCATTCATTCCCAGTTGATTTGCATGTTTTCTTTCTTTTAATATTTGCAGTTTTACTCCCGCAGTGTGAGTGAATTAGGTTTTTGCTTAGCAGGAATAGATTCTGTGCACTCCTCCATTGATTTTTTGTTTCTTTGTTTCTCTCATTTTATTTTTTATAAATCTGTCAAAATGCATGAGTTCAGACTCAGACAAAACCATCGATTATTGAGGGGCTGTAGCGAGGTTTGCTGAAACTATACTGATTAAAATTTCTATTGTACGGTAGTGTGTGATTAATCAGTTCCTGGTCCACATGCATATCTCAGAGCAGGCACTGGACCATCTGAAGGATGTGGTCCATGGAAGAGGAGGTGGATCCCTCAGAAGAGCTCAAATCCACACTAAGGCTGCTCCCTAAATGGTGGACACTTTGTCACACAGATGTAAAAAAGTCCTTAAAAACAGACATTAAAGCAGAGCATTCACACAGTACCTCCACCTATGCATATAAGTAAGTTCTTTGTAAGTTTATACCAGGTTTTTCATACAGACATGCTTTTTAATTGATCACTTAAGTGATCACTAAATACCTAACAAGGTTACAATTTCTGGCTTAAACAACTGCACGCTGAATAATTCTGGCCTGGTTATCCGTTCCTGATATGTTGAGTCTATAAACACTCGATTAGCCAAACAGTACCCAGCTGATAAAAGTGATTTACTTCTAAATGAGTGTACACAATGGACTGACCAGCGGGTACAGCGAAACCATCAGAAATGTGACACAGGAGCATTTATTTCACCTTCTCTTTGCTTTACATTTGAGACTTCTTTGGTTGTAAAAGTCAGTCTTGCTCAGTCAGAGCAACAAATACATGCTTCAAATGCATGCGCATGCTGTGGATCAACCATTTCAGCTCGTGCCGTCTCCAGCGTCTAGACTGTGAGGCTGCAGTAGGCTACAGTGAGTCAAGCTGTAGCGTTTTCTACCTGCTCATTAAAACGTTTAAACATATCTTATAGAGAATCATGCTAACATTTCACCTCAAATGCCTCTGGCAACAATGAGAGGAAACGTGAGGCGTCTAAACGCCTCCCACAATCTTTTCTGAAGCCCGCCCAGACAATCTGCAGATAGAAAAAAGAAAAAAGGAGAAGGGAGAGAAGAAGTTAACAGCTCCAAAAATAAATGCAGAGAATGGTACAAAGAAAACAATGAAAAAACTGAATCCAGCAGTCCACCATTATTCTGTTACTTTATTATTGCATTTAAATACTAACTTCTTCTTCTAGCATGCCTTCAAACTGAAAGGCACTCTTTCCCCCAAAAAACAGCTGCTGCACCTTCTGTGAGTTATCTGTATATTTCTAGACAGTTTGTCATCGTTTTCTGTTTCTGTCACTGTGAAACAAAGACTTTCCAACCGCAGATGCTCCAAGCTTCTCTGTGAAACCCATCTTGGTGCTAGTACTAATTTTCTCCATGCCCCTTCATGAGTGAGAGAGCAGCATCCTCTTCTGGTAAAAATGCTCAATATGCAAGACGCCGCGGTCCAAACTCTTCCTTCTTCTTAGTTTCCACACGTCACTCTGGAATTGTCAGGGGAACATACGTCAGCAGCTCGTTCACATATTTCACATGAAAATTTAAATTCTGTGAATGCAACAAGAAGTAGGTTTGTTGTCGTTTTGCACACGCATATGTGTATTCTTGAAGAAAATGTGAGGTCAAACTTGGTGAGCTTGCTGCAGCAAGTGGTGAATTACGAAACGTCAGCGTCACACTGTCCACTGGAGGGTGCCGCCGCATCACACACGGAACCACCGACGGGCGCGCTCCATCCTTAAAATGCAGAAGGCATCAGCAGCCGCTCACCGATTTGTGAAGAAGTCTGTTAAAAAATAATCAGGTTTCTAAAGCTCTGTTCAATGAAAAAGTCACACTTCAGCCTTGCTAGGTGCTTTTCTTGTGTAATTGGAAAGTGTTAATGTAAACGCTGCTGCACACACACACACACACACACACACACACACACACACACACACACACACGCACACACACACACAGTGTAACTGAACATCTCCACTGGAACAAGCAGAGATTATATGCCTTTCACCCCATGCACATCCCAACAGCCCAGTGAGTTCAGGGATGGGACATCCTTTCATTTTTGATACAAATCGGTGGCGATACAGTATTTACCCCCTTGTGTCCTTTTCACCATCCTCTTACTTGTAATTCATTCAAGCGGTAGAGCACATCAAAGAACATCTTAGCCAGGAGAACTGTCTGTCTGCACAAAACTGTGTAAAAAAGTATGACACGCGTTCAAATAAACATGCGTGCGCATTCACAGCAAGAAAAATGGGGGCTGGAGCAGGTCTGATGAAGAAAAGGCATGCTGGGAATTATTTTGTGTTGCAATAATTAGGTAAAATTGGAGCGAGAGTGCAGCTGATTTTTCTTTTGACATGTTTTGCATATTTGTAAAGTCTTTTGTGCACCTGACTCTACGCAAAACAATCTATCAACCCGTTTATTACCATTAAGTCACCTTTTCGAACCGTGATTGCTACCAAAAACCAAACAACCACATCAAGACAACCTAAAATCTTAATGTTTTCACCTATTAATCCATTTTCACGATTCTGTTTTTTTCTCTTCTTACCTCCAGTCACGCTGGAATCATTTCTGTAAGATCTGTGAACTCTTTTCTGTGATCACCACGCAAGAAAAGTAAAACTTTTCAGTACAGAGTGAACCTGCTGTCAGTCAGCAGAACAAATGTCTTCTCCTTGTATCTTCCCCTGCGGCAGTTATGATTCTCATAATGCAGGATGACAGACAGGTCATCAAACGTGTCCGACGAATGAGTGCACATCGGTCCACATTCATACGAAAAAAAACAGGGCAACAATAAATCATTTTCTGCATTGGGTCGCACCAAAAGACAGACGAGCATAAAGCAGCTTGCGGTGAGTCACTTAAAGAGGCTATTTCTGTAGCTGTTGACATTGCAGCAAAGTTTGAATTATTATGACGGAAAGGTGAAGAATCGAATCCATTTGTAGAAGGGAGAAAGATGTTCATGGCATGTTAAAGTCTTTACCTTTACCTTGGAGTTGTACAAATAAAGTTTTGGTAGAAGAAGAATAATCATTTTTAACTCAAGAAAAAAAATCACACTCTACAGAGAATTAGCACCTACATCTGCACCTTAATATATGTAAATGTATTCAAGTAACTAAGGTAATTACACTCACCGCCCAATTTATGAGTTACCTCTGTTCAGCTGCTCATTAATGCAAATACATAATCAGCCAATCACGTGGCAGCAGAATACTTTATTTAGGCGTGTAGATGTTGTCAAGATGACCTGCTGAAATTCAAAATGAGAAAGGAAGATGATTCAAGTGACTTTGAAAGTGGAATGGTTGTTGGTGTGAGCATTTCAGAAATTGCTGATCTACTGGGACTTTCCCACACAACTATCTCCAAGACTTCCAGAGTATGGTCTGGAAAAGAGAAAATATCCAGAAACTATTCAGTGAGTGGAGTTCTCAGGTGGAAATGCCTTGTTGATGCTAGAGCTCAGAGAAGAACGGCCGCACTGCTTCAAGCTTATAGGGGGCAACAATATCTCAAATAACCACTTGTTAAAATCAAGGTATGCAGAAGAGCATCTCTGAATGCAAGACATGTCAGACCTTGAAACAGATGGGCTATAGCAGCAGAAGACCACACCGGGTGCCACTCCTGTCATCTCAGAACGGGAAACTGAGGCTTTAACTTGCTCACCAAAACTGGACTATCCATTAATCATTCAGGCTTCTTGTTGTTGTGTAAGTGTGTGGGGGATTTTTTTTCTTGGCACCCCATCTTCTGATGGCTGGTTCCAGCAGGATAATGCACCATGTGACAGAGTTCAAATCATCTCAAACTGGTTTCTTGACCATAACAATAAGAAAAAAGTACTCTAATGTCACCAGATAATGGCATGGCCATTTAGTGTCAATGTGAATACTTTCTCACTCTTTTAATTGTTGTTTCTGTTATACTGCATCACATCTTCTGACACTGGTTTAATAACTTCTTCAGGTAAGCAAAGCCTCAGTAGCTTCTTCTAAAAAAAATAAAATGTTTCTTTTCTCCTTTCAGTAACAATATCAATATAGAAATGGAGGTATAAGACTTTATTGATACTGGAAAAAAAATCCAAAATGTCTTGCTGTGCCACAGTACAAAATTAGCCTTGTCAGAGCTGATCTGCTTTTGAGTCATATCTCTGAAAGATGCCCCCTAAATCTAGTCTGACGTATGTTATGATGAGAGAGACGCTGTCGTGTTTGCTTCCACCGTCCCTGCTTGACTGCATTTACGAAAGGTCCTGTTCCGTCATTCAACATTCACCGTGAGACTCAATAAGAAAGAGAAGTCTCGATCTGCATACATTAGACTTGTAAATGTATTCAGATGCTCGCGACAGCAGCCATACATAAAGATTAGTTTTAAAAAGTGTCAGGACCTCATAGACAAGTTTGAGGGAGGCAAAAGGCACAGATCAGTGGAGTAAAGACAGATGGGCCACCAGGACACCTAGATAATTATGCGTATGATAATTGACTTAGTGAACTGAAATGTGTCCTTGAGGGGAAATAAAGTATTTTTGGTGGTTCTAAAGATTTAATTTCAATTGCCGGATAATGGACAGCTTGCTGGGTAGATTGCCTAATTAACAAGCAGGGAAACAGCAGTGCAGAGAAGCCAACGTGGCCTCCTGACAGCAAACTAGAATAGACCGCTGTATACCTCTGTTCAAAACAATGATTTTGTTGCAATCTAAAACACTTTTGTTGGCTGGTTATGGCTCTGAATGAGCAGTTTTGGAGAGTTTGGTTTTAAAACAAAGTCGAAACAAGAGTCCACGGGTAGTAATCCATCTGTGATGCTGTGATTCACGCAGATTAAATCGGCTTGTTACAGATAAAAGCATCAGAACAGGTAATACGCACTCTGGTTCACGGTCTAGCATGCTTTATTATTAGTACCGAACGCAAGCGCAGACAGATGGGGATGTCATCAGGTTTTTAAACGACTGCTCATAATTTCAATTACGAACGATGAACAACGGCATTAGATGAAAAGTCAGGGGATCGGCAATGTTAATACAATTCATCTTGAACAGAGTATAAACCTTTGTACCACATCTCATTTCGTGTAAATCTATAATTTGTTAATTAGTCCAGCTGCTCAAAACCACAAATGCCATCCTCACTGAAATACTGGACGAAAAGTCAGAGTATCACTCGAGCCATTGGAATACATCCTCTGGGCAAAAATACATGGCACTGCCACATAGTCATTATCATGGCAGCACAGATTTAAATTTTCTGTCTGACAAAGAGCTCAAGTAATCAAAGTTCTTCCACTGTGTTTTATTTTAATGCCAATGACCAGAAATCAAAAGAGCTGACCCCGAACTGAGCACAAAACGTAACATGCCCTTTAAAAAAGTTAGCTGCCCTTTTAACCCAGAGCAAATCGCTGGTAATACACCAGCCGTACTACACCGTGGTCTGAGCCTGATAGATATGATCTATAAATGTATCCTTCCGACAACACTTACACCCTAAAGGGAGAAATAAGTAGGCATATGTCCCGCAGAGACCCAGTAAGAGGCTTCTGTTTTGTGGTGATGCACTTCATCAGTCACAGGTCCAGAACATCAGGAGGCTGACTCTGTCCATCTTCCCTCCTGTCACACTGGTAGCAAGTGTGCAAACACTTGATTAGTGAGTTCACGGAGCAAGCAGGGCCCAGCTGATTAGTGTTGGCCTGACATAAAGACTCCATGTTCCTTTCTCGGTATGGTGTTTGAAAACATGTTTCGCTTGCAGCATCTCTCTTTCTTCCCCTCATGTGAGATTCCAGGATTGGAGGCAGGTGCCTGGTACCTAAACACAGGCCCACCAGCCATTAGCCACTTTTGCAATCAAGTCTCTTTCCAGTGATCTGCTCTGCTACCTCCTGGTCCCTGGAGCAAAGTCTCTGCTCTATCAAACACTTGCAGTTTCAGCCAGATATTGATAGTATTTTCTGTGACTTCAATATTCAGCCCACTTTGTTTGCTGTTTTCCTTTTGCTGCAGTAAATGATTCATTTCTTACCCAATCTCCTGTCTCTTCTGATGTCCGCATTGGCTTAGCTTAACTCCCTGGATCGCTTGCCTGTGCATTACCTGAGTCTGCCCAGTTACAGCCAAACCTCAACTTAGGGTTTATTGCCACCTGAACCAAGCCCTAGCTCTGCTTCACCAGCTGTCAGCCTAGATTTGATCTGCATGTTGGAGTTTTATCCTACTAACAGGCTGTTTGCTAAAATGCTGACACACAATAGAAACTATTCACTAGATCCCAACGTTCTTTTGGTGTGCACTATGTTTCCCTGCTCAGTTTATTCACCTGCTTATGCTAGCTGTTCCTCATCCGCAGTTAGTTTCAGTGGTTTCACAATTCATTCTTCATCTGCTGTTTTCTGTTTTCTGTCCTACCAGCTGATCTCCAGCACCTGATATCTGGACTTGTCCCAATAAGAAAAAACACAGGTGAAAAAAACGCATCATATTTAGAAGAGTGCTATACACATTTGGGCCTTAAATTTTACCATCTTGGAAATACAGCGGAAAGAGAGGAACGGCTAAACACTTTTTTTTTCAGGCACTGAAGGTAAAACCAAAAGTTTATCACACTGAGCTGCTTTTTAGTATTAATGCATGTTTATACTGCCACTGTAGAGAATTAAGCATACCCTGTGGGGATGGGAATTGATAAAAAATTTAGATTCCATTATTGACTGTCTTATCAATTGTCATTGGTTCTCATTGGCTCGGTTTTGAGAGTCACCACCATTGCTAAGGAACAAGAAGGAAATTACTTTAATGCAAATTAATTGCGTGCTGTGGGTCAAACATTTGTGCATGTATATATTAGGTATTTCCTCTCTTTGTTGTGATCAGTGTTGGACTCGTAACACTTTTCGAAAAAGTAATAGAGTACATTACTTAATTACTCCCGGGAAAAAGTAATTTGTTGTACTACTCATTACATTACTTTAATGTTACTCTGTAAAATAGCTGAAACACACTGTGTCATAATCACCATTTAACAATATAAACCTGAGGCTACAACCCCACACACCAACACAAATCCCTAATGAGGCCACACATCTCTAAGATCTTTCTCTTATTAGAATACAAAGCTGACGACACAAAGCAAAGATGAAAACCAGCATTAAAAAAAAGCAATCGCACCGGTGATCCTGCTTTAGAAAAGTGAAGCCTGACTGCTCATCTGCTTGTCACCTGTTGAAGTTCAGGGTCTGGCTGCTGAGATTGGCAGGTAGCTAGCTTAGCGTTAGCATGCTGTCTCGGTAGGCACTGGCAAAGTTGTGTTAGCAGCATAATGCGCTTGTTTCTGTCCTGGATGTAGTTTTCCACTTTACCATTTATCTTGTCTGTTTGTGCAATTAAAATAAATGTCCATATGCATGCTCTAGACTGCGTTATTTTCCTTCTCTGATATGCAAACTAAAATCTGCTGATTATAGTGGGAGTGCAAGAACCGGATCGATAGACAGGCAAACTAACAATTCCAAGGAATTGGACTACTGGAAACCTGTCTTTTTTTTTTTTTTACAAGAACCGGTTCTCGATTCCCATCCTTAATACCCTGTGATCAGAGGTGCTGCAAGTTGCAAATATTCACAAAATGCTGTAGCTAGCGCAACAATCTTTCTCAAATGTTGCACACCATTTCAACGTGGTCGCCCTCCTCACTAGCCAGTTCTAAGCAAGTAAACTGTGTACTAAATTAATGTGCATACTTAAATGTTTCCATATTGATACAGTCTGTTGTGCATCATGTCTTGAACTAATTGATTTTTAGTGACACCTGTGCATTTGTTCAATAAGTCTGCTTTTGTTATCAAGTTATAGAGGTGGATAACTTCATCCAACTTCAACCTCACTGTGAGTCTGATTAGCCAAAGCACTTGATAAATCCTTTCTGGATGTTAAAGCAGTGTAAGTGATGTAACAGAGCACCGAACATCCACTCCATAGCCATCTTTAAAAGAGTTTGGTCTAATACTGTGCAACATTGTAGCACTTCTTTGGCTGACAACTGCTCTCAGTCAACTTAAGTGTCAGTAACTAAATGTCCACAGAAACGTGGGCTGTGGCATTGAAACAAACAGCAGAACTGCAGCTGTTGTCAGTAGCCTTCAATTCAGTGGATGTGCAGTATGTAAACCTACATGCATACACAGAAGGTATTACATTCATATCATACAGTGTGGCTTAAGACATAACGCCGCCAAAATTGTTTTAGTAAATTAGCTCATAGATAGCGTTAGAGACCCTTGGTCCAGTGGATCTTCAGGAAACGGTAATATCATTGCAACAGTTGATAGATGAGTAGATTTGGGCTCTTTTATCTCGAACATACACCAGATCTAAAGCAAAACTTGTGTGCAGCATGAATTACTGCAACCTCAACATACCTCTCTTATCTCAAATCCTTTCCTGTAGTGCAGGCTTCAGAACCAACATGGATCACAATGAAAATAAACATAAACCAAAAATGGTAGATGTTTAATATTGCACGTGTTCCCCCAGTGTGTGTTGGGGGGTAAACTCAAAAATACTGCTGTACTAGAAAGACACTCAAAAAGCCTATCTTCCACTGAGGTCAATGCTTTATTTGACAATTTTAAAGAAAGTGATCTGGATCCTGCTGACACATAATGGGTTCATCCTTTGCTCATGCCACAGCTCTCCACAAAATCTAATGAAAGTCAGCTGGGTAGTTTTTTGGATGATTTAACTCATAAACACAGACATCAGACGAAGCTATTTCCACTTTGGTGAGAATTCTTTCGGGCATCATACTATAATGGAGACAAAAAATTTAATATATAAGGATAATAATGTTGTCTCTTTTTATGAGGGGAATTTCTACACTCAGTCAGACTGTGGATTAATTCCATATCTTAATTTACTGCCAGAAACTGTTTTTTCTTTCCTGATATTGCTGTCTTACTTTTCTCTGTAATGAACAGATGATGCTAAGTGTATCACTCATAAAATTTTCAACTACATATTTACACTACAAAGCTACACCAAATTGTAATTATGATTTTTGTTTGTGAATTCACTATTACATTACCAAGCTTTGTTCCAGCATCCAACGGTGAGAAATCTCAGCTTAGTTTGACATGTAGGACTGACCTGAATACAAGCTGGTGAGTGAAGATAAGCAGCTGGTAAATTACCTTCCAAGGTTACAACAGCAAAAAAAAAAAAAAAAAAAAGAAAAAAAAAAAAGAAAAAAAAAAAGGCCACAA
>VUQG01015441.1:81282-98066 GCA_015106755.1 Etia nguti
AGAGTTACAAAGCAAAAAAAAAAAAAAAGAAGAGAAAAAAAAAGAAGAAAGAAAAAAAGGCCTCATGAGAAAGAACATTAAGACATAAATATATTGGGACTATTAGAAAATGAAGATTATGCAATAAGAGTGTATTTAAAATGGCTCGAAATGTAAATTAGACAACACCTTTCTGCAAAACACTTAGGTTTTCCATCATCACGAGGTTTGGACTGGTACTTTTGGTATTTATTTTTAAATTAGCTGGCTGACAATGCGCAATGTGAAAGATTTGCCCAAGCCCACAGGAGTGTCACTAATCACTCTGAAATCCCAGTCTCTCTGTTTTCAGTGACAGCACAGGATAATTGTGTCAGTCAGTACCAGCCATATTGATTTTTTCCCCTCCTTTGGCCATGACAATGCCATAATCACCTTTAATGTAATTTTGTGAATGTATAATGGTCTTTAGCTTTCAGCATTTGTTGTGTTTAGCTTTAACTGTTTCTTTCTTTGTCTTTTTCAGCTGCCTTGTGCTTGTGTACACATTTTTTCAGTGCTTTATTTATGTCTTAAAGGAAACTGAGAAAGGCGCTTAAAAAGCCCATCCTCCACAAAGGTCAATACTTTATTTTTCAATTTTAAGAACACAAAAAGATTCAAGCTGCCAATCAACATTGTCAGCCTCCTTCCACACTTCACAGTCATAATTGTTCTTCTCTAGCAGGAGAATATATGGAAAAATGTACAATTACAGAACAGAACAGAACAGAACTAAAGAACAGTTTTCTTGATTTCTCTAACATTTCATTGGATTTTTTTCCATCCAACATAAGGTGAGATTTCTTTGTTCCAAACCTTAAAATATAGATTGGCAGTGTTTGTCAGTGACTTATTGATTTAATATGCTGAAGTAGGAAGATCTCGTGGAATTGGTAAGAGATAGAACACATTACCCACAAAATTCACGTGGGTGGCACGGTGGTTAGCACTGTTGCCGCACAGCAAGAAGGTCCCAAGTTCAATACCACCATGTGCGCCGGGGTCTTTCTGTGTGGAGTTTGCATGTTCTCTCCGTGTTTGCGTGGGTTCGCCCCGGGTACTCCGGCTTCCTCCCACAGCACAAAGACATGCAGTTAGTGGGGACAGGTTAACTGATTAATCAAAATTGCCCATAGGTGTGAATTTGAGAGCGAATGGTTGTCTGTGTCTCTATGTGTTAGCCCTGCGACAGACTGGCGACCTGTCCAGGGTGTACCCTACCTCTCGCCCTATGACAGCTGGGATAGGCCCCAGCGACCCTGATAAGTGGATGGATGGAATTTTGTTTTCTTTGTTCTTTTAAGATGTTTGTACTGCAGTAAAAACAAGTGAAATTGTAGTATTATATTATTTGTTTATGTTGTTATAGTACATTTCAGTGTTTATTACAATTTGTTTAAATGATGTATGTTTTCCAGTCTACTTGGTGAACACCTTAATTTTGGTACCTTGAGTGGTTGTGGGTTGCTATAGTGACAGGTCAGCGTCTCCTTTATTTACTGTCGGAAATAAAAGAATATTTGAGGTGTTTAAATACCAAACAGTACAAAGGTCATCAGGATGAGCTGCCTTCTCATTTATGAGTTCTCTTATCGCTGCAACATCTTGCATTACTATTAAGCTACTTTTGCGCATTTTAATCTATTTTAGGATGTGAAAGAGAGTAAAACCTGGAGTCTCACACTACCATTCAGTGCTGATTTTGTGCACACCGACTAAATCTCAGAGACAAGAACAAACGATTACAGTTGCTTGCAAAACATTTTAAACGGCAGTGAGTTTGATTTACTTTGACTGAACTCTTCAAATTTCTGCCAGACTGTGGTTTCAGCAACATCTGCCAGCACCTTGTTTTCTAACATTAGTATCAGCCTCACGATGACTCGTCTGACCGAGGATCCACCACAACTTTGCTGTCCGTTCCGTCTTTATTTAAAAATGAATCTCTCCTCGGCTGCGATCGTGTCTCTCAGTCACGTTTGAATGCATTGAGACACAAGAACATCGGGATGGTATAAAAGTCGAGGCCCGTCTTCCCCTTCATGAATGAGGGCCTGCTTTTGTGTAATGGAGTCATTTTAAATTACTGTCCCTTTTGTGAGGATACTTTGGATTTGATTTACACCTATAAGGTTTTTTTTGTTTTTTTTAATGAATATTAGCTGGGACGTAGCTCTAGATCGTCTGCAGGCTCAACGAGATGAGTGGACTGTTGATCTGTGTTCATGACACTGTGATATTTATTTCCACACAATAAAGAGCATGGTGTATTTGCATTCTTATGAGCCTCATAAAATTTGAGATTGTCCTTTTTTTTTTGTTAAATGTGAACATCTGTCGGTTGAGGTGTTGTGACGCACATCAGACAAATGATTTCCTTCTTCGACTTCTCCTTGGGAACAGCAAAAAAACCCAAAACAAAACAAAACATTACCAAACGGCCCAAACAGTATTTCCTTGAAGTGTTTTTAAATTTGCATAAATGCTGCATTTTCAACAGGCAGAGAAAAAAAAAACTATCAAGATTTGAACAGAGGCTAAAATATAATCCACAATACATTGATTAAAGATGATGGTTGTCGGCTGAAATAACACCTCAGAAAAATGGCTTTTATGTGTACACGCTCCCCATTTCCCTGGACAATATAAGAACTCTAACAAACTTAATGGGTACTATACATGTGGGTTTAATGTATTCTCATCTTTTATGTCTTTTATTCTGCCTGAGAGGTGTGGTTCGCCCTCTTTCGCTAGGGCTTTTTAGGTTTATTCTATTTTTTTAATCAATTTAAAAGACTAGCAACTGTTATTCTGGGTGATACCTTCTCATTTTGTTTATATCTTGTGATTATTGACAAAGACACACAGCAGACTGGGTGAAGAAAGTTTGGCCTTGATTGGCAGAAGTACCTCGGTCGCATTAACACTGTCCCTCAGAGTGGAAAAAAACGACTGTGAGGAGTTTGTTGAACAGTTTCTAAAACAGTCTTGAGACTTCATTAGTCAAACAAAGGAGGAAGGACTCGCTTCCATCTGAGACTGTGCCATCTGATGCAGTAAAACATTCATATTTAAACAGAGTGCCTTGTGATATCTTGAGTCACAGCGGCAGACAAAAAAAATCGAGTACAGAATTTAAAGCCTCAAAACTTGCAGCACAACAAATTTCAAAGGATTTAAGACTTGAGTCAGACTTTGAAACGGCCTTTTCTGAATTGATAAAATCAGCCCGGATATGGAAAATGACATCGAAGAAAGTGTTGTGAAAGCCATCCTTCAGCTTTCACACTTATTTGAAGTGTAATGACTTTGCAAAATCCAAAACAACTGGCTAAGAAGTTGCAAATTATTATAATTGATAGTGTCACGGCAATAACATACACACATTGTGATCGTTTCTTTTTGACTTTAGAAACATTGCAATATTAAAGCTTTATGTTGAACGTTTTTAAGGGTACCCAATGTGCTCAAATGTAACCCCAAAGCATTCTTGACCAAGAGTCTAAACCTGATGACTTATTAGTGAGACTCACATTATTGTCGTGACCGCTGTGTCAAGGACCCTCGCTGAAGAACACCTTGGGCTTATCTTGGAGACACCAAAGGCAAGATGGCAATATTTTGCACCCCAGAAAATGACGAGTGTCTCCTGGTACATGCATTTGTCCGTGTAGCAGTGGAAGCTGTGGGTGAGTGGGGCAAGGCTTGTTTGCAGATGCAGAGTGAGTGCAGGTAGGCTGCATGCAAGCTGTGGGGGAGTAAGGTGGGGACCAGTTTGTATGGTCACAGATCAGAGTACAGTAGATTTAATGAGGCAAAAGTGTGGAGTTACATCTATACTGTAAGACTTTTTAAACCTGAAGTGTCTTTTTTCACTTATAAAAAGTGTAAATATGCAGATCTGATGAAAGAACGGAGACAAAGTGAGAAGTTATATCAGAGCTTCAGTCTGACTGCTTTCTGTCTTCCTTTGGATGAATCGTTGTCAGCATGGACGGTTTGTTTTCAGTGTCACTTGCATTGTGTTATCTAAGATATTAGCAACACTGAGCTGACCCATGACTAATTAGTCTGCATTGGTCTTATGCATGCATGCTTTGCACTCATATTTATCAAAAACGTCATGCCTAATGTATTCCTGACAACAGTATGTTTATGTGATCTTGCTGCACTGACACAGCAGGGGCAGATAGACTTTGCCAATCACTCATTATGCCACCCGATCGTAATATACAAGCTTTATAATTATATGCTTTGCCATCAAGGGTGAATGTTCCCTTGGATATGGGGGAGGCTCTTTTGCAGAGACGTTCAGGTTGTGCTTTAAACTAGGTGGCAGTGTTACTCTTCTGAAACAGAGAAGCAGTGTCTTTGTTTAGCAGGTGCAAAGTTGTGATTGATGTGTTCACTGACATATTTGGAATTCAAAATTTAAAATGCAGGCTTGGTAAAGATACAGTACTAGTGATTTGATAAGGTGGAAACTTTTACAGTGTTGCCGATGCACTGTTAAGGAGCGATCCAGCACAGTGCTGTATAATAATAGTTGTGTTGTGATTAAGATGCACTTGCTGCCTTTGTTACATGTCCTCCAGGTTGAGATGTCTATTTGCGAATTTGTGACAAATGTTAAAGATTCACATGGCTCTTTTTTGGGAAAATGCTGCCACATTAATACCTGTGCCGGCTTTTATAATCAGATTATGGTCGATAAAGCCAAGCTGTACTTTCCAAGGAGGAAAGTGGGGCAGGATGTTAAAGTAAGATAAAAGCAGAATGGGATATGACTGCTTCACCCACACACATATTCTCTCTCTCTCTCTTTTTTTGAAGACTAGTGCAGTGGCACTGTCACAGTCATGTTAGCATCTGCAGAGGTGGATGTCATGGCTTTATTTAGAAAGTATTTTTCTGAACTGTTGTCATACTAGGTGCAAGTACCAATGGAAGAAGGACCTTAAAAAATATCATCTGTTCCTGTAGTGTCATTTAGAAACAAGCCCAGACTGACTGTGACATGCACTTAGCTTATGCTAACATACCTTGTGACAGTAGGAACTGCACTGTAGCCTAAAACAAAAGTTATAGTAATGCCAAGTGTATCATTACTTGATAAATGACACTTCAACATCATTAGTGTGATATAGGATATATCAAACTGATAAATATGATGTGTCTGTGAAGATTCTCAGTCATCCAGGTCATTGTAGTCTAAGGAGCTTGGAAGGATAAGCGTCTGGACTTCTTTAAGGTTCCTTCTCATCCGAGAAGCTTCTTCAGTTCTAAGAGCAATTGGTGGAGAGTCCCACATTTTAAGCCCAATGGGAGTGTCCCCCAAATGGGTCATTGGTCCTCTACCTAATCAGACGAGCCAAGGTGTGAAAACGGGTGTAGGTCACAATCAGCCAAGGTTTCAGGTGAACCCGCTGTGAAACCTAGCCCCACCCTGTCATGTGATTTCCTGCGGTCAAATGGCCGAGGATGTGAGGGGGCGTTTAGGCATCTGGGAAGGGATCTCAAAACTGGATTATAGATGGCAGACAGTTGGTGTCGTAAGGAACCGCCTCTGTTCAAAGATGGTCGTTCACAGTGGACATAGATGGCTTCTTTCACTCCTCTTTCAAACCATCTGTCTTCTCTGTCCAAAATGTGAACATTGGCGTCCTCGAAAGAGTGACCTTTGTCCTTTAGATGCAGATGGACAGCCGAGTCTTGTCCCGTCGAGGTGGCTCTTCTATGTCATCACCCGAAACCTTGGTTGATTGTGAACCACACCTGTTTTCACACCTTGGCTCGTCTGATTAGGTAGAGGATCAATAGGGGGTCCATGACCCTCTTGGGGACACTCCCATAGGGCTTAAAATCTGGGATTCTCCACCAATTGCTCTTAGATCTGAAGAAGCTTCTCGGATGAAACGTCTTCAAGAAACTTAAAGTGCACACGCTTTTCTTTCCAAGCTCCTTAGACGATAAACGTGATGAAAACTCATATACACATTATTAATAATATTTAATTTATTTTTTGTGATAGTTCAGAAGGTTCAATAAACACACCATTTAAAAAAAGAATTTTCTGTCCGTTATTTTATGGTTCAGGCTTTACAGAACTCACAGACCTAGTTACAGAAATTCCTTCATGTAATAGCGAGATCATAGAGATATGAAGTACAATCTGGGATCGTCTGGTAATGACTTGGCTTCAGAAAGCAATGCCCAGTTATAGGAGTGCTGTAGTAGCCAAGGGATGTTCTGATAACAATAACACACACGTAGAGCCCATGATTTTTAAGACAGATGCCGGTATTTGGTGAATAAAAAATCTGATATAGTGCCAGTATTTCCCTGTCATTTTTCAGCTGGTTGTTGTGTTGTTGTGCTCCAAACAGGGAAGCTGCAGAGTGGCCTGTGGTGGGCAGGTGTTTCTCTCGTCTTTTCTTCACTTTTAAAATGTTCATTTATTGGCTGGTAAAAATGCCGCTACCAGTATATTGGCAAATAGCTAATACTGGCTGATGTATGTTTAATGCTGATATATTAGTCAGATGCTAGAAACTCCTCATGACCTGTGCTCTGGCCGTTATTTCTATACTTCTATGAATGCAGACGTATTTAAAAAAAAAAATCAGCAAACCTCTAATTGGACTATAAATGAAGGGTAACATGAGCCAGAACCCGATACCTTGTATGTTACCTGCAGATTTTGCACATTCATTCTGTATAAGATAAGACACTTATGTGATCTAAACAACCCGTTGTTTAATTCTTGTAACATGTAATGTTGCCAAATTTGCCAGATTGGTGCTAATTTTCTCTGTGTGAAATTTGAAAATCAAGGCTCATTATATCTGCCATATGACTCTGCAATACTTTAGTGGACGTTCACTCTCCAATTATTGTCTGAACAAACGCCTGCCTGGACATAAATGCACAAACTCCACCCGAGCTGGGCCATCTTTGATCACAGTAAGCATTCAACAGGCACAAGATTACTTTAAAGGAATTCATAGAACTACTCAGCAAACTATGAGTTACTTGTCAAAGCTTGTCATGCAGAGCACCGGGACTTAAAGAAGGGGTTGAAATTGAGCCCCGGTGATACTCAATTATAGCAGGACAAAGGCATGCAGGGCAGCGACATATTGTAGGGAGGAGAAATGCAATAGACCAAAGCTTTAGTGACATAAAGGACATAGCAGTGTTTTTGGCGTGCTGGTAAGCTTTTTTGAATGAAATTCACACGAGGATAGGTTTTGTCTGGCCTGTTCTTTTTTTTCTCTCTCTGAGAGTAAAAAAAATCCTTGTTATGGCAGTTAATAGAAAGCTTTTAGGCCTGCGGCAGGAGCAGCACTTCCATGTGGTCAGTTTTCCAACTTTCCCCATCATTAAAACTGAAACTGCTAAACTCCCATAAGAGCTGGAAACCAGCTTGCACATTAACGCTCTTATCTAAATGCATCATTATGAAAGAACCCAACTTAGCTGCAGGAATTAAAAGCGATGACAGAAATGTTTTCACTGAATGATCAAAGGCAACACATTCACAGTCTGCTCCTGGCTGGATGATGACTCACTCCGCTAGATTGTGTCTTTCTGCCATGCAAACTTTTCTCTTTCAAGTGGACACAGATGAGATGCTAATTAGTGGATGTGACTATTATTACAGTATGCATGCCTTTTCATTATCACATTCTGTATTATTATAGAATATTATACACCGTGCAAGGATGGCCTCCATCACCCCGTGACCCTGACCAGGATGAGTGTTTCTTTATAAGCTCTAAAGTAGTTTCTCTTCTTGCGTTAGTCTCAAATGCAGTCACGTACTTTAACTGCTTTTGCTAAGCGAATTTGCCTTTACAACAAAACCCTACTCTTTTCTCAGACTTTGTAAACAAGTCAAGCTGAATTATAAGGCTCGAGGAAACACGCACAGACAATTGCATGTAGCTGTGTAAACACCGCGTGCGAGATCCTGGAGCTGGAGCAGCTCATTTACCTTTATTGATGGAGCCCACACTATGGCTGTGCTGTGTGATATATATATTGTGTTTTGTTGGAGTCATGGCTCCAGCTGAAATAAGTGAGAGCGGTAAAAGAAACAGACAAGGATGTAACAAGCATGTATTTCACACACACACAGGGAGAGATTAAAGTAGGACACATTCACTGAGGGAGAAAGCACTGCAATGCTTTCTCCAGTTAGTTATTAAAGCCGTACTTTATAAACCTGTTTTTTCTCTGAATGGTAACTAAAAGCAGGCTGATGGATGGTTTGTCCTGCTAACTTGCTTGAAAGCTCCTTAATGGCGAATAAGAAAACTGTGAAGAAAATATAAAAGTAACAGCAAGTATTTGAAGCAACAGATCTCTTAACAAAACACACTGATGTAGTTACCAAAATACGCATTCCTCACCAGCAAGCTCCTATTTTATAAAAACGACTATATATTTTATATTCTTGTGTTATAACTGGTTATAACTGGTACTGATTTATTTATTATTTTTTTGAATGAAACCACAACTCTGTTGCGGCGAATCTCGAAAGCCAGCTATACACGGGGCTGTTATAACAGTCTATGTGTTTAAGACTTCAGTACAGCTTGAGGCATCGCACCAAAACATTTCCTGAGCATAAAATTTTGTTATGTCTATAAATGTTTCCAGAAGACTGGAAGGGTTTCTCAAGATGCAAACATCCTGCAAGGAATGTTTCCCCGAATAAAGGAAAAAAAAAAAATGACACGTCAGTCATCCTTCACAACGGACCACTGAATATAACTGAATCATATCATTACAATATTATACTGTCCAACTTCAACTGCTTTAAAAAAAAAAAAAGAAGTATTTTCAGCTGCATCCATTCATTTTATTGAGACATTTTTTTTTCTGACCTTGATTTCATATAAACCCAGGCCAGTGGGGTGATTTCTAGGAATGGCAGCGTTGGTGTGGCAGACCTTGACAGGATGAATAATGAAAAAGCCCATATAAATAAATCCAATAACGCAATATATGATACTATATTTCTTCTTTCAGTGCGCTTTCAGCTAAATATTCATGTTAGTTTTGTATGACCTCTGGATGGTTTGTGCCCCAGAGAAAGTCATATTACTAATAAATCTGCAATATTTCCTGCGTGAATACGAATATAGTTGTACTTACTACCTTTCACATCTGCACTACAGAAATCAGGATCAGACTTAATAGCGCAAACTAAGAAGGCATTTCAGCATTATTGTGGCTAAAGTGTAAGTCAGTGTGTTCAGCAAAGCAGTCGGTGACCACAAACATTTATCTAGAAGTGATATGACCTCAAAATGTTCTCAGGAGTAAAGATGTGCAGTAAACAGGTGATACTGAATTGGAACAGCTTGTTAAACACCGCAAACTGTCCTGCAAGTAAATATTGACCTCTATATTTTAATGAAAATGTTCCAGACTCATTTAGCTTGCGAGTAATGATTTCCCATAAAAGTTCTCTTACATAACGTGTCATATAGAGATTCATAATTCATAATTTGCAGGTAGTCATTCTTTTTTTTTTTTTTTTAAACTGATTAATTAAAGGCCAAGCATGGTGCTAAGACTCTATTAAAAGTGCTCTGTTTGTCATTTAGCCTAATCCTGCGGTAACAGCAGTGAAAAATATCCAAACAGTTCCCAGCGCCCAGTATCTTCACATGGCTTGACCAAGGGGGCAACCAGAGGCTACAAAAGTAAGAGAGTGAAATAAAAAATGCAAGAGAAAGGACTCCAACTTCTGTTGAGTCCTTTCTCTTTCTGGTTGAAGGTTGTGTTGTTCCTCCTTGAGGAAATAAATGCCAAATGTGCATGTCATCGCACTGCAGAACAATGCTGAGGGGGTATCCACTGAGTTCAGAATGAAGAGGATGTGACGAGCTTGAAGCAGAAATCTTAAACTAACCCATTCATGAAATATGTTGTAGTTTTACTGCTCCATAACACAAACATCAGTTTAAAACTGAAGCCTCTAAAATTTTGAGATATCTATCTTTTCTTCTTGTTTTTTGAGCTTTGCTCCAAAAGACTAGACTTTGTATCCTGTCTGGTAGCCTTGAGCTTTTTTATATTATTTATATTGTTTGGCATTATTTTGAAGGGGGTTTGTTTCCTTTTCAGCAGGTGATGGCTTAGATTAAAGGAGTAAAGCTTTCTTGGTTAAAAGAGGGGTAGGGTTGGAAATGGTTAACCTCAGGTTTTAAAAAAAGCTCAGTTTCCCAAGTGATAACTCCAAATCAAGAACATTACCCCCCCACCCAACCCCCAAAAATGTGGGGATGTCCAAAGTTTAGAGATTTATTTTTTAATTTCAGCCTTTTGAAATATGCACAACTATGACACAGAGTTTGAACAGTTTGTTTTAAAGAAAGGCACATGTGAAATACAAAAGGGAGTTCAGAGGTCAAATGTCACATTGGAGATGGATGCAAACAATAATGTGATATTTAGAATCCCCATATATCATTGCCCTCATGCCTGTATGCTGTCAATACAAGCAATGGGAGCAAGGAACATACTTTTAAACAGCTCTAAATACCAAAATTATCACTTTGACCTTCAGATCAATCTATTGACCTTGAAGAAGAGGTCAGATGTCAAATCTGTTGATGCTATTAAGAATCGTAGCCTCTAAGTTGTAATGTCTCGATGCATGCTCAATCATCCAGGTAAGTAAATTCCAAAAGGTCGATTATGTTCATCTGGATGTAGCGTTTTCAGTGGGAAAAACGTTTCGTCACTCATCTAAGTGACTTGTTCATTCTCAAGGAACTGACCTCACAGCCCATTGTTCATTCAGTGGGCTGGTTTCAGTTATTGTGCTGTACTGTTTATAAGTTTGGGGAAACCTGCAGTCAGCTGAGACTGAAGAAGTCACTTGGATGAGTGACGAAACGTTTCTCCCACTGAAAAACGCTACGTCCAGATGAACAGAATCAACCTTTTGAGATCCAAGTTGTAATGCTTTTTCTCAATTTTTGATGAAGAAACCATGAAGGTGACCTTGAAGATCTTCAAGATCAACTTAAATTTTAATTGATTTTACGACTTGTTAACGTGATCCCACTCTACGACCCTACAAGGTTTTATCAGAAACCTTTAAACGTTTCAAGCTATTGTATTTATGAACAGAAAGAATGAGACATGTGCACACAAACCATACAAAAAGCATAATCTCCTTGGCGGAGGTAATATTTTCAATATATCAAAGATTTTGCTCCACTAAAGATAACAATTTGAATACAAGCCACAATTATAGCTAAATATTTTTGTGTGTGTGTGTCACTGTTGTTTGATCTAGTATTTTGGATTTTTATGGTATTTGGTTTTTCATTGTTAATGTTTTGTTTCACTTAGTCATCGTTAGCTTCTAGGTTGCTCAGTTATAGGTCCTTGTTATTAGATCCTTTTGTGTCATCACCCCCTGTGGTTTAGTCTCCCTTGTTGGTTCGTGTGTTTAAGCTGTCATGTTTCATGTCTGTGTGGTTCACGTTATCAAGTTCCTGTTAATATGTTAAGCTTTTATGTTGATACCATCAGTTAGGATTTAGTTGAGCTTTATTCTAGCTTTGGTTTTCATCCATGTCCCCTTGTGTGAATCTGTTGTTGTCTTTTGTGTCAGTTTGTCATGTATTGTCTGTGTGTTTCATGTTGTCAAGCCGGTGTTGTCATGTCTATGTCTCTCCATGTTACCTGTTTTATTTTGAAAGTCTTGTTTCTACGTTCATTGTGCTTATGTACTTTTTCCTGTGGTGTCATGACGTTCATTTGTGTCAGCTGTTTCCCCATGTTTCTCCACTTCCCCTGCTCACCTCCTGTCTGTATTTAAGTCCTCTGTCTTCCGTTATTCAGTATCAGGTCATCTGTGTTACCTCCCTTCACGTCTTATCATAGTTATCATAGTCTTCATAGTTGTCATAGAATCAGAATCAGAATCAGAATCAGAATCGTGTTTATTGGCCATGTATATGCGCAGACACATACAAGGAATTTGGTTCCGGTAGATGGTGACTCTCAAGCACAGCATTGTATATCTCAACAGAGATTGTCACAGTTTAGTCACAGTTATCATAGTTAGTTTCCCAGTTTAGGTTTCAGTTTAGTTTTCGCCACAGTTCTTGTTTATTTTTGTATTCATGTTTTCAGCCTAAATAAACGGCTCGCCTTTTGTTTGAAGCTTAGTTCAGTCTCCTTGCCTGTCTGCACTGGGGACCACTGCATCTTCACACCGGCGTACCCCGCCATTACAGTCTGTAGAGATGAATAATTGTTGGACCAACAGAGGTGTGATCTGAAAGAGAAAGAATAAAAAGCAAAGCATGGGTTATCTTCAGTTCAAGGGGTACTTAGGAAAGCAGTAATGTAATTTTCAATCAGGAGCACTTCAAATGGCACCTTTTGATTAGAAGGTCACCGGCGAGAGAGGACTAAACAGTCCCGTGTGTGTGGCACAATCAGGCTGGGGAAAAAAGGCCTCTTGAGACTAGTGGCCTTTTAGGTTAACGGTATTTTTGCGAATCAATATCTCAATTCAACTGTAAATGGCGTCGCATCACCCTTTTCAAGAAAATAAGTGATGGCGTCGATCAGTGCCCGAAGTTCAACGGGAGAAGAAATAAGAAGCTCATATGTTTTGGGGTGTTTTTCTGCAGTTTTGCGGGTCATGGGGTGCAGGCAAAGACAACCCGCAAACACACTGGCACACAGATGAGATGAGTTAATAACAGAATGGGTTCAATGGGGCGACAACCTACTTTAGCTTGAGTAATAGGCTTGCTCATTAGGAGTGACAGTGGTTCCCCTGCAAGAATTCAGAAACATGGGATAACCATGAAGCTTAAAGATCCGCTTTTAAAGGATGATTCTGAAAAAAGTATCTGCATCCCTTCCCCTCCCCTCCCACCCCCACCCACTCTATTTGAAAATTCAATTTTCCTTTTTTTTTTTGCTTGAATGGTTGGACGCCTTTCCTGCAAGGAGACTGTGATGAAACAGAATACTAATAAGATGACAAAATGCAATGCGTGCAACCTACACAAATGATAGAAATGAGACACTAAAATCACACATGCCGATCTGCATCTGTGCGCGAGGTTATGTCGAGGCGAGGCTTAAAGCAGCCGGGAGACAGCCGTGTTCTCGCTCGTATGATGGCAGATGTCGTTCTGTGTTTAGAGACAGCTTCTCCCTGCAGTTTTTGATCTTCATTTGGAAGGTTATGCAACCTGGCATTTAGAATATGGCAGGATATCGTGTTTTATGTGCTTATCACGGCGATTTATTTATTTATTTATTTTGTTATCGGAGTCCCAGAGGTCACCAGGCTTCCAGATCTAATGAAAGCCAAGAAGCCTCCTCTGATCACTGCCCAGAGTGATCTGTAGCCTCACATCAACCAGATTTGTCTTTTCGATAGCTTTTTCTTGGCTTTTAAATGTGACTGTTTTATTCACTTGTAGAAGCTCATAAATGTCAATGTCAGTAACTTTGTATTTATATAATTATTACCTGAAAGAAGGAAAGTAACACCTTATGATAATATCTTTCATATATAATATTAACAAAATGGTTATGCTGGGTAAGATGGAGTGTTGGGTTTGGTATTGAAATGCAGAAGATAAGAGGCAGACCAATTAACAGGAGGTGAACCAGGGCTCTACGGGCCTCAGTTAGCATGTTAAATGTTAAAGTTTGTGACAGTACAGTTAGAACAGGACTGAACTGGCCCTTTCGAAAGAGTTGCCAGAACAAAGCCTCTCTCCTCTCTCTGAAAAGAACTTGGCAGCACAGCTTAGGTCTGCAAAGTTGCATCTGAACAATATAACCACAGATGACAATACTCAGGACAGAAAAATAGCCTTTAAATGAAATAAAAAGAGAAGACATGAATACTAATACATGACAAGACATATGACACAACAGACAAGGAAACATAAAGACATCAGAGGAACCACAGAGGGAGGAAGAGATAGAGAAATAGCGAGGGAACTAAACACAATTAACAAAGTCAAAGTGGGAACTAAGACTAATTCAGAGCTAATGCTGCAACCAGTAGAACTCAAAGGCTACAAAAAAACTGAAGCCTATTGTGCTAACAAAGCAAACATGAACCAGAACACACAGGCAAATTACTACAAAACTATAAAGTTAACAACAGAAACTGAAGAATATCAAAGTTTTAAAAAAAAAATAAAAATGAAATAACAGAAAAGTTATTGAATGACAGAAAAACTCAAGCAAAAATCCCAAACTGGAAGAATTCACTAAGAAATGCACAGATGCACAAAACTCCCAGGACCATGATGGTTCACTTCATTACAGATGGTTTATTTTAAATTGCCCATTAAAAATAAAAACAACAACTGGTGAAGTAATTCATTACAACCTACACGTGGCAACAGTGCAAAATTACAGTAGGTCACAACTATCTGACTATTCATTCTATTTGGCTTAAAGGAGAACATTTATGCTCACTTCATATGTTTATCCTTGGACTCTACAGTAGCTTGCAAAATTCACAATTCAAAATAATCCTTATCTTATTCTTGGGTTTGATGGAGCCCACCAACTCATCTGCTGTTATGGTTCCTCTCTCTGTGAGCTTTCCTCATTTTTTCCCCTTATTTTGGCTGCCCCTTGAAACTAAAGGTTTGAACAGCGAGTGGGCGGGGCTTCTGGGCTCTCAATTGCATCACACATGCTAAGAATAGAAAAAACTTATTGAAACTGACTGTTCAGAGCAGTGGATCATAGGGATTTCTGGTGCATACAGTGACCTAAAAAAATAAAGACTTTCATTATGTATAATAAGAGCATCCAGCACACCACTGTAACAGTGTGCATATATAACCCCAAAATCAGGAAACTCATAATAGGTCACTCTTAACTTGATTATGCTAATAAAGAGCTAGTTAAGTTGATGTTCAATAAATCCATTAAAATGCATCATTATTTACTGTAAATGTCATGGGTATTCCTTTTTAAACGTTTTATTGTATAATTTATCTAGCAGTAAATATTCAGGCCACCATAAGTTGTAATGAGCTGACTTTTATATTCCAGCATGAATCGCCCTCATTTTCTCTCTGCATTTGTCTATTCTGTCCTAGTCCCTTATCCAAATCTCACAGTCTCTTACATCTTATTAAAACACTCTTAATTATGAATAAAAGGATTTAGGCTCACCCTGAACGGCATGACCATTTATTGCGGATGTTGAGCCTGATATAATCAAAATTTACAAGGCAGTCAAAGCTAAAGGGCCAGCAGAGTTCTTTTAACTGTGGTTCAAAGCAATATTAAGTATGGGAATCAAAATTGTTTCTCCTGAGACTAACATCAGGAAGCACAATATCATCCTCTTGATCTTTCCTAAGGCATGTATTCCTCTACATTTCTCCCCACCATCATCTGACTCATCTATCGCTCCGTTCTCTGGAGAAATCATGCTAATAAGGGCGAGCGAGATATTGTTAAGCCTCAGCAGCATCCAGAGAGGTGCAGTGCAGAGATAGGTTAGCACTTCTCATTTTCAGCTAATTATAGCCTTGTCTCATCAAATGGCATGCATACTTTGGTGACTGGGGATTATCCTCAATACTTAACATAGGTGGGTTAAGGGAATATTTTTTTCCATATGTGCAGAGCAGCCAGTGCATAATTAATCCAACTACCATTTATCCTTTTCCCTAAATGTTGACATTACAAAGAAAAGCTCGTAGCGCAAACTAACTTGGGATACTGGGAATTTTCACACTGAAATGCTGTTATAACATCATTATAAAACAATAAAGCACAAATAATTTTAGAAATATGTTAAAACTCTGTTTAAAACTAAAAATTATAAGGTGCTGGTTTAGCTCAGTGGGTGAGCAGGCGACCACTGCTTTGTATGTTTCCACTCTCGAATAGAGTGAAATGCCAAAAAATAAAACAAAATTGAAAAAAAGAAAACAAACCAATCCAAATTTAAGCCGACACACTGGAGTTCTCTGAAAAGAGTCTGAAAATCATTCTTTCAGGGGAACCCCTGTCACTCCTAATGAGCATTAACATAATATTCAAATAACTGTGATTTGGCATCTTACTTCTGCTGCTTATAACATTAAAGATAACTATACACGTTCATCATAAAGACTCATAGTCAATCATACAGTCAGACATTCATTCCAACATACACGCTTGCAAACATGCAAACTATATCCCAAATAATGGCAAAAGATTAAGGGAAAACTAACCTATCAAAATGACTTTTCAGCGGTTGTTTAAGGATTCAGCCGACCTGACAGGCTGAGGACGGCTGTTCTAAACTTTGAGCGCTACAACCTCAAATGTGTGATCACCTCTGGTTTTAAAGTAAGAGCGTAGAACAATAAAGAGAGCTTGATCAGATGATCTGACGAGTCAGTCACAGTGATCCGGTCTCAGTAGCTTTGATTTTTAAGTAGGAACCTGTCCTGCTTATAATACTGTGCTTTAATATTTAATTTTTTTAACTGCGTTTTCTTTTTTTTGTAAAACAGGGAATTTATTAGAAATAATTAGAATCAGAATCAGAATCAGAATCAGAATCGTGTTTATTGGCCGTGTATATGCACAGACACATACAAGGAATTTGGTTCCGGTAGATGGTGACTCTCGAGCACAGCATTGTATATCTCAACAACTTAGCAGCACAATTCACACACACACACACATGGACACATACACACACGTGTGGATATGTACATGTACACATACATACA
>VUQG01015446.1:0-10937 GCA_015106755.1 Etia nguti
GAGCGGACAGCATCATCACACACAGAACAAGATTCTTCAATAGCTTCTTCCCCGCAACTGTCAGATTGCTGGCAAAACACAAACACTGAAACACTCACACAACACACGAGCACGCCACGGTCAGACTGATGGCAAACAAAAAAACACAGAACACTTAAAATAACACAGCACTACTTAACTTCACTTGAATGGATGATCGGTTCACTGACCAATGGGCAATACACTCAAAATAGACTTGTTAAACAGATCTGTGTAAACAACGTGCAATACTTTGAAAAATGTGCAATACTATGAGTGCAGTAAGAGGTAGAGAACTACAAACTCTCTGTACAGTTTTTTTTTCTTTTTCCTTGTAGATAGAAAATAGTATTCTTCTGCTTTGTCTGTCCTTATATTGTTATATCATTATATTGTTATACTGTAAAGTGTGATTTGACTTGGAAAGCTCTGCACAAGAATTCCAATGTACATGGACTGTTGGTCCTGTGTGCAAATGGCAAAATAAAAAATCTTGATCTTGATCTTGAAATGATTCTGACTGAATCTGAATGGAGATTCTTTTTTAATGAAGAATTATTAAATCAAGGCGGTTTCTCAAAAACATCAAAATAAACATGTTACATAATTTTTAATGATTTGTAAGCCCCTGTTGAATAAATGTTACAAAAACAACCATATGCCACAAAATAGAACTCCCTCCCAATATAATTTAACATATTACAAACAGTTTTATTTAAAAGTGTAACAAAAAGAGCCATATAAAGAACATCAAAACAAAGCATTTTGCAGATGACACAGGAAAGACATTCAAAGTAAAGCTGGTGCTTGCTTGATTTAAAGACCCCCCCCCCCTCAAAAAAACAAAAACAAAACAAAACAAAACAAAAAACCCAAAACAGATCCTGGTCAACATACATACAGAAACCAATGCACTGCGGAAAAAATAAAAGAAATATAGTAGACACTAACATTCATTTACTAGTCTACATACTAGCCATCACCTAATTTCAAATATCCATTCAGCTCTCTTAAGTAAAATCTTTTCAAATTCGTCTTTAAGCATTAGATGAAGGGTCAACATCACCAAATCTTCTTGGGAATCTGTTAGGTGAAATTAAATATCTCTTGTTTAACAAATCGTGCCATATCCCTACAGACAGAAACACTTCATCTGGAATAACTAGTGGAATGATACAAAAAGTATCAACCAAGTTTTCAACAGTTTAATTGACAAATGTTCCCAAAGACATTAACCAATAAACAATAAGGAATTAACATGACATAAAATGTTAAACATTTTTACCAAAACACCCCACAATTTTATTCAACTTTGCTTTTGGCAAAATGCGCACTTAAAAGCAGTCTGGTCAAATATGATGTCTCTAGGTTCAGTTAGACAAAACTGAGATAATACATTTTAAACCAGACAAGCAGGAATGGACATGTGGCCGATCGACTCGTTACATTTCCCATTCTGCTCTGTTTCCCTCCAGTCTCAGGTCTGTGTCATTTCTACCCAGGGTGAAAAGACTGACCACAGCCATCAGAGCTGCCAGCATCATGACGGCACAGCCTCCAAACATGTGTCTGGTGCCCCCACCACCCTCCCCTCCACCTGTTCCTGATACCTCCCCGTGGAGGGCCAGCAGCCCTAAGCAGGCCAGCAGGTGCAGAGGCAACCGGAACCAGGCCAGCACACCGGCTCGCTTCTCCTCTGGGATCACCCTGCCCTGAAGAAAGCTGACAGCAGGGAAATAGAGACCACAGGCCAGCTCCAGCAGCAGGAAGGCCAGAAAGGATTCATGAGGTCTAGGTTGTCCTGGGGCAGTGGAAAAAGTTAGCATAAAAAAAGAGAAGAAGGCCATCAGCACAGCAAGGCAGAGTACGTGCCCAGGCTGTAGACGGTATTGCGTTGAGGTGGCTAGGCGATATAGCAAGGACCCAACCATGCTGGCAGCCATCAGGCAAGAGAAGACTATTCCTAAAGGAGGCCCATGAGGGTCCAGTACTGGGGTCCACAGGAAAACAAAAATGTAGAGGACACTTTCAAACAGAGCCTGGACTCCCCCCAAGAGCATGACTCTCCTGTCTGACAGCAGGCAGCGCAGGCCCTCATGGCAGCTGCGTGAAAACCGTGCTTTTGCAGACAAATGGGTCACACCTCCACTTGGAGTGCCAATGAGCAGAGTCTGTTTATCTACTTCAGGAACCCCTTGAGCCTCTTCTTTGCCCCAGTCAGTCAGGACTACCCAGCCACAGCAAGCCAGACAGGGGACTGCCAGGAGAAAGGGGGCTACTGGCCCAAGGTGGAGCCACTCAGCCAGTAAGTTAGCCACAAGCCCTGCACCCACCGCGAGTCCGTGGTTCCAGGTAGCAGCTTTGGTGAAGGTGCTGGGGATCCACTCCTTGGGAAAATCGTGGACATCAACATGTCGGTGCACGTACCAGGCTTCAAATGCAGTTGCTAGCAGGGATGTGGACAGGCCCCCCAAGATGCGGCCCACAATCAAAACAAAGTAGTCTCTGGAAAGCTTGGTGAGACAGCAAGCAGAGTATGACAAGCAGAACAGAAGACAGGTCTGCCTGCGGCCCAACGCCTGAGGGAGCCAGCCTGCAAAAGGAGCAAAGAGAACACAAGAGGCCAGACCACATACATACAAGATGGCTATTTGGGATTCCAGGAAGCTGTAGTGGAGGTAAAGTTTGTAGAGATAAGGACCCTGTAGCCAGTCTGCCCACAAAGCCAGAAGGTATGCCCTGAGGAATATCGTCTGGAAGCCACGGAAAGCTGGGTTGGCTACAGCAGTAGGGGTGGACTGAGGCGGTGTGAGGCGGCGTGCCGTAAGCTCGAGGCCAACGCACAGGGCAAGCAGGAAAACTATGGCAAGATACGCTGTCACCAACATGCTGTCATGAAATGCTCCCACTGGAGGTCAAAGCTGGGGTCTCGGGGGATTTACAGCACTTTTCTTTCTGTTTCTCAGCGCCTGTGGAGAGATAAAGTGGACAAATTATCACAGACAGACGAGCGTTCATGAGTTAGGAGTTCAGCATCTTCATTCTTGCTTAACTTGGAAAAAACAAAAAACATTTTTACAACTCAACAACAACGGCTCCAGGTAGATATGGCACCGTAACTTCAATCTTACCTACGTCAATGATTAAACCGCTAACTTACGACAGTTAAGTCCGCTCAAAACAAGCAGATAATTCTCAGCAAACAGATGTACCTGCATGCTATTATTATTTAGCTAAGGCTAGCCTGTGAGCTAACCTGCCACTAATATCAACAGCTCCTGCTCGTGATGTTATCCCTCGCGTTTCCACTATTCTATCATTTTATTAGACATAGCTTACCGTAACGTTTAACAGTGGTCCCATATTATTATTACTGAGGCGTAAAACGGTGATGGCATGTGAAGCAATTAAGTGACAGCAAATGATACGTGGAAGTAAGGACTAGCTAGCACACCATCCGCTTCCGGGATCCGCTGTACATTATTTTACCAGAAGGTGGCACGCTTATTTCACTTTGTTGGGGAGAAGGTTGTTTGTGCTTCTAGACATCTTGTATTGCAAATTTATAATCTATCTTTTCCATTGCAATCGACAGTCTACATAGATACTATAAAGTTGCTTACAACATAATGCAATAATTGCCTAATTAATTAATGCAGTCTGCTAGCAATAAATGATCTAACGTTCACATAATTGCACAAAGTATAAACTGGTTAACACACTGAGTGCGTACTGCCAGTATACAGTATTGCACAACTACGGGACTAATTACTCAACATTGCCTGTTTTTTTTTTTTCTAAACCGATTTTTTTCCACAAATGTTTACAAAAAGGACACGGAGGCAGAATAATACATAATTCCAACTTTATATCATTGTATCATTTCTATTTAGGAAGAAAAAATGTACAAAATGTACAAGATGTGCTCAATCAGCCATAATCAAACAAGCAAACAGTGAGATGACCAATCAAATTAGATCTCTCACCCTAAAAGAAAAAAAAAATTATTTCTTGTGTTTGTATGACAAACATTGGGGCCAGAGGAAGGGTGCATGTGGAGTGAATGCTGGTGATTTCAGGGATTATGCTGGTTTGTTACATCATCTAATATAGCAGGAAGAGTGTCTAAGCTGTCTGAGAATCCCTACTACACATTCTCCTGAGCAAAGCTCCCTTGCCATAGCCAGATCCCCACCAAATACAGGAAGGTCATTACATTCTTCTTCATTACACCAAACTCATATGTCTGATCCATCATATCAGTTCAGTGATCGATACATCAACATTGGGTAACATAATATTTACAACAACAAAAAATAAACACAGGAACTACAAAACCCAATGTGCACTCCATCAGTCTAGATGTGATACGGTACAGTGACAGACATTATGTTTTTGTGAAATAATATTATAATCGTGCTGTCTTATCACGATGACATATTTAAATTCAAGGTGAGCCAAATGTTTTCTGGAAGGTTAGTCAAAACTTAGAAAGAGACTGCATCCTGTCATGTACAGGTTAAAGCAGGGATCCCATTCCAGTACTAATGCAGATGGCATGTTTGTAAAACAGTGACACACAAGTGCCTTAACATTTCAGGTATCACTATATATTATATACAGATTCCCTTTTTCTTAAACACAAACTGACACATGGTCAATCATCACCAGTGGTCCCTAAGTAAAAAAATTTTCATATACAACATCCATCTTTTAGCGGCTGCTTAGTGATGGTCTGTTAATACTGTATGACTTGCGGAATAAACAGAAGTGAACTGGCTTTTATTCTTAAGTATACAGGATATAATGAGCAAGTGCACAAATGATTTTTTTCCCCCAAAACGGTACTAGTAACTCTACACAATGATTTAATCTTTTTCTTTTTAACTGAACAATGTCTCTCAAAAGGTGTGGAGGTTTATGAGTGTACACGAGTTTGTTTTTATTGTATTGTATTTTTTCCTCTTAAAACATTGCATGACAATCAACAGCAAGTCAAAAATATGTATGTAGCCCTCATTTATCCTTTTCAAAACAACACTCATCAGATTGCACAATTCCTTGTTCCTCAATATTGAAGGAAGTCCTGCACTTGGAAGATAATATCTGTGTGTGTGTGTATGTACTGTGTATTTTTCTGTGTGAAACAGTTTTTGTCCTGTGCACTCTGTGAAAGAGGGGACTTCTTAAGGATCAATGCGAAAGGCCAACAGTTTGTCGGAGTGCAGGTTGTTGAGGGTGCGGAGGTCTGGAAGGCGCAGAAGCAGCTTGGAGAAGAGGGTGGTATCATCTGGACGACGGCGAGTGATCAGTGAACGCAGGGCGCGGATAAGGCCCTCCTGTAGCTGCTCCACAGCCCTCGTGTCGGAGATGCCAGAACGGTCTGAGGAGCACAGAGGATACCGGTGTGAGTGATTTGAAACAGTTAGCACATTTTGGATTCATTATCAAACTGTCACTTCCATGCAGCATTTGTAACTGTTCCTCTCTAACCTGCAGAGACCAGCACCACGGCCATGAAGAGAGCCATTTCATCAGGCTCTAGTCCCAGACAACCCAACTTCTCACTGAATTCAAACATTGCATCCAGCAGAGAACCCATGCCCAAGGCCCGCAAAGTGGGCAGCGGGTAAGTTTGGCCATTCAGGAATGTCACTGTATGCTCCCCAGCATTGAACAAGGTGCAGAACCTCACCATCAGAACCTTAACACGCAAGAAATGGGGAAAAAAGACGAGAACAAAAAGATAAATGTGAGACAAATGCTTTAGCCAAAAACACATCCGGACACATTAGGATGCATTTATGATTAACAAAATGTATAACTGAAAATGTATGTCATTACCTGGAAGGTGCCTGATTTAAGCAGCATGACCTGGTCCTGTTGGCTAAGCTCTTGAAATCCTGGGATGCCTTTAGCAAATTCTACAACCTCCTTGACAGCAGGGGTGAAACACTGAGAAAAAGACTCCCATATCTCCTGACTTGTGCGTTCTGCCCCTGACACAGGGCACGCGTTGAGAGGACAGGCCTTTGAAAAGACAAAAAAAAAAAAAAAATCAAGTCATAAATAGCTTGTCGAATAATGGATCATACAGCAGTCCTAATTCAGTGAGCGCCTTGCACTTACCAGCACTTTAGCTCCTGGAGCTAACTTCCATGGGCAGGAGGGCTGATTTTGGGTACTGCCTGCAATGCGGAAACTGTCATGATTGGCAGAGCTTCCCCTTTGAGGTATTGTAGCATTTGACTTGTTATGATTCTGATTTGATGACACTAAATAGGTATAGCGATTGCTGTCCAAATTGTTAAATGCAGGTTGGTTGTAATTAGAGGAGACTGGGCATACACTGGCGGGGGTAACTGGGTGAGACTGATAACTCTGAGCTGAGGTGGGGTGAGATGAGACTTGAGGAAAATTGCCATCCTGAGAAAAGGGAGATGTGTTGTTGTTGTTGTTGTTGGAGATGTTGTTGCCTGACTTGGATGCTCGCTCCTGGTTGCTGCTGTTGCTGGTGAAGATGTCACGATAAGCCCTGGAAATTGCTCCAATGGCCTCTTTTGAGGTACCGTCGTCTGTGCTGGTGGGATTTTCCCTCACTGAAGGGGAGTCCATGTCCATGGCAGCCGACTCATTTAGGCTGTTCATGTAGCTCTGCATCTCATCCAGAAGTCGCTGCTTCTCTCTCTTAGGGATACGCCCAAAACGCACCGCTAAGGAAGATACAAGCAGAAGAGAAAAGATTGGGTTCCTGTCACTGACAATATGGGCAATCACAGTAAACGTGTGTTTTGTGCCCTGCTTTTCATTTCTCCTTTCTTGTCTTTTTCTAAATAAATGGTAATCCTTTTTCTTATTTTGTTTGATAGATTTTTTTTGTGAAATAGCAAAATTGAAAACAAAGATCAAATACAATAATCCAATTCAGCAGTTCAACAACAACGAAAATTACAAATGAATTTATAGGTTTATTTATTTTTATCAAGCGATGTATAACTCGCAGCTTAACATGCTTAAACTGTTTATAGTGATTTCAAGGAGAATCACACAAGTGGGGAGACGAAAACTTCCTTTTCTCCATCCATATCCCCCATCCCCCTTCTCACAGTAACCATCAGCTGGAGAGGCTATTTATAGACCCCCTGCTGCCATCTGCCTCATCCTCTCCTCTATCCACCCCTATCGCCTTCCTCTACTGCTCCCTCCCTCGTTTTGTAAGTAGGGCAGTGGGGCAACATTGGCATGATGTCACTGGCACTGAGATCGTGAGAAGGAGAAGTATAAGAGTGGTGGGCTTGAAGAGTTGAGGAGACAGAAGTGAGAACATGAAGAAGATTGACACGAGAGATGGCGATGCAGGAAAATGAGAGTGTGTGTGTGTGTCGGTCCTGTTGTGCAGTCATACTGACACACTGTGAGGACCTGCCTCCCTTTTGGGGACAAAAGTACTCATCATGTAAATCATATAATTATAAGGTCAAGATTTGACTAAGGTGAAGGGAGGATTAAGGTCTGAACCGAGCAAGTTGTGGTTATTGTATTCTCTATTCTGGGTAGTGCACGTCACCAGGAAGCTAATGCAAGTGAAGAGGTGTGTGTAGGATAAAAATGGTACATCTTCAAAGGCTTGAAAGTAGATTGCACCTGATTTTTTTAAAGCATATAAGTGGTATAGTGGTGTATACATATATGTATTTATATATATTTCAATTGCATACTGCATACAACCACAATTTAGAATAAAAAATAGAATGACAATAACTGTGCCAAACTGAGTGATCAAGAGTAGTTTTTGCAGTATATACTAAAGAAGCTTTTGTAATCTGCAGAGTAACTTGATGAGGATGTGGCCAATAACGTAACGTGAGCTTAATCCTTGTCATCATGGTTTAAAAAGAAGCAAATGCACACTACTGAGCTGCATATGCAAATTATGCTGAAAGGCGTTTTAAAATCTAACCAGATAGGTTGAAGGAAGAAACCTAAAGAAACTTTCCTGTATTCTGTCTGATTACGGGAAGAAAAGTGTGCCACCATGCCAACGGACTTAAATATTTGCCTATATTGCAGCGCCAGAGTCACACAGCTGCCTGGTGTGAAATCAGGGTGTACTATTTATTGTGGGCTGCAGTCAGTTGCCTGCGGTTTTCCTGTTTTCGTAATGCTTGAAACTGAGCAAAAAGGGGTTTCTAGGTTGTGGTCCTTAACGCATTCAAAAATCTCCCGTAAGAGGGTCAACCTGAATGTTCTCTCATTTGGATGCACTTTGCCACCGTCTTTTTTTTTTTTTCTTTGCTGTGCACCAAAAGTGTCAAGCACATGCAGAAATAACACTAACCTCTTTACTAGATTAGGCAATGCAGAGTACTGGAGGGTGGAGATAAGCAGAAACCATACTGAGAGGAAGAAAACAGGCAAACTACACCAAGTAGGTCATGATGTATGAGTACACTATAGGGCTGATTCTGTATTGTTTTTCTAGGTCAGCCCAACTGTTTTCTTAATTTCTGGTGATAGGTGATCAATCACTGTTCAGCTATCAGAGCCAGAACGAGGTGAAAGGAGCGTTACGCCTGAAAAATTCTGTCATAACGATGGTTTCTGCATCCCTTGCTTAATTGTTGCCCTGTCCCTTATTAATTGCAGTAAGATGTTCTATGGGCATACACAAGGTAATCACGTTGACCCTGTTCCAATTTCCTAAAATAATTCCTGTGTTTGCTGCAGTTTTCCCGATGATAGATAGCTTTAGGGACTTCAAGGTTCCTCTACTCATAAATCACTGTCTGAGGCAGAGATGTAAGGGGAGCTGAGGGAACATAGTGGGTACATATAAGGGGGAGGGGCTGCACTGAACAAGAGCATAGAGGTAGGTGTTGGTGGATGCTGCAAAGGGCAGCAGAAAGACACTTAGAAACTTAAAAAGAGTGATACAAAGCCAGATGGTACTTACAGGCAGTGCAGTGACAAAGTAGGAGGGCAAGACAGGTGCACGTCTTCCTACAAACTGAGTGACTGAGCTACTGGCATGATGACCTCAAAAGTCTTCCCGCATTACATTTTTCACTCAGACCTACATATCAGTACTGCACCACTTTCTGTGTGCCCATTTCCCTGCTGCTTTGGCTAATCAGAGCACTGTGGTATTCTGGCAGAAGTGTGAGAGGAGAAATTTCAGTAAAATAAAATAAAAATATGTCAGGATGTCTCACCATCTCTTGACATGCCAACAGAGAGGCATTTCTTGAAACGGCAGTGCTGGCACCGGTTCCGATTCATGCGCATGATCAGGCAGTTCTCATTCTTCACGCACATCTTGTAGTTGATGTTCTGCTGGATGCTGCGTCGGAAAAAACCCTGACACAAACAGACATGTTCACATATATATCATGTGGAACCAGGGCACAAAAAATCAACACACATATGAATTATTCCGCAATGATTATTGCCTTACCTTGCATCCCTCGCATGCATGCACTCCATAGTGGAAACCAGATGCAATGTCGCCACAGACTTTGCAAAGCAAGACCATTCCACCTGTCTCTGAGGAAGGAAAGTGAACTGTGAGATAAGCTGCAAAAACACACACACACATGTATATGAAGGAATTAATATTTATGGACATCGACAGTTAGGAAAACTTACTGGTGAAAGTTCCCGGGAATCCGCATGGCCTTTTCCCCGCAATGGGGTGTGCATAGGAATGCTGTGGAGTAGCTGCTGGTGCTGAGGGGCCACTATAGACCTCGGGGAATTGGAACACCAGTTTGGAGGATGGAGTGTTGCACCCAGCTGCCCTCTGCTTCAACGCCCCAATCTCTGTGAAGGTAACCTCCTCTGGAGATGAGGGCTGGGAGTGTGAAGAAGGTGATTGTGTCTGGTATCCACTGGAAGGGCTGCCAGGGCTGGGACTGGCACTGCCAGAGGAGCCGGCATATAGGATTACTCCTCCTGAAGAGAAAGAATGGAGATGTTCACATAAAAAGACTTAAAATATATATATAGCCTAGTTTAAATTTGGCTGGATTAGATGAATTATAAAAATTAAAAAAAAAATTCATCTGGCTACCCAGTAGCCTGGCTAAACCTGCAGGTCTACTGTATAGCTGTGGATGTGTTGTGATGTAATGTTGCACAATCTTTGGACAGCGGCTCTAAGTATGTGCAGCGACGTTGCTGCATGCTGAGTGTAATAGGCGTAATGGTGCGCTCAAGAGGATAAAGTGGGCGCTAAAAATACTGCCGATGGCACAGCAACGAATCAGAGAGACGTACACTAGAAGAGTCACTTAAAAAAAAAAAAATCTTGCGTCATGAAGTCTTAAAGCACCTGTAAATATTAGCGGATTCTTTTTTGTCATTCAACTGTGGCTGTTTCCGAACTTTCGTTTCTCTCTGTCTCTCTCTCTCTCTCACTTCTAGTCAGGCGTTGTGGATGAGCGGAGACACGACCTCACGTGTCTGCGGGGTCTGCTGCCTCCTCCGCTCCAATAATAGCCTCGCTCCCCTGGCACCGTGCCCATCGCCAGCTAACAGCACGACACCTGACCGCCGCCTCACATGCGTGGACTCCTGACACGGTTACTGCCCGAACCAAATCCGCAGTCTCGTGTTGAAATCTAACACAATTTGAAGTCAGATCTGTGTTTATAAACATACGCTGAATGGGACAGCCCTCAACCGCCGCCACCCTCACTCACTGAGCGTGAGGTAGCAGCGAGCCTCTGCTACTGTCGTTTCACAGTTGAAGAATGTGAGTCACGTTTTTGTTTTCTGTTTTGTTTTTCTTTTGTTTTTTTGCAAAGGTAAAACCTCGATTTTGTGGTTTGGACTACCGTAATAACAAGGCAGTGTGCAACAGAGTCCACTAGAGACACATTTAAGATTACAAATTAGGCTATGTACGCACTCATTTCAGC
>VUQG01015446.1:10957-21814 GCA_015106755.1 Etia nguti
AATTTTTTTTTTATTTTAAATTTTTGCCCTTTTTTTTTTTTTTTTTTTTTTTAAATTTGCACATGCAGCTGAGAGTGGCACGCTGGTTTTCGCTGAATGTGCCTGGAGCCCTATCCCTGTGCTGCGAACAGCATTTGTTTAGCTCAAATGTTTGGATAATCCTTCCACCAGCACGTGTTGGAGGATTTGTTGACTCATGCCAGAGTCATAGACCGATCCAGCAGACCAGACCTGAGCCTCACCTCCTTGTGAGCCTACACGCAGACAGTGAATGCCCAGCCCACGCAGGCTCACTCCACCCAAACACATTGCATGTCCACCTGAAGACTCACATGTACAGTAGTCTTGTGTTTATGAATGACCCCTCCTGAGCCACTGTACTGTGAACGCTGTTAATTAATAATCCATTTAAAGCTCTGCTTTTGAGTAGTGGTGCAGGAAGTATCCATGCAGGCTGTAAAGTGCTGCTGTGATTCATTTCTATTCTATATATAGATTTTTATCTTTTAAACTAAACTCTATCTTTCATCTTATGCAAATAACCCATCACGAGGGTTATTAAAGATTTGTAATACATACAGAAATGTAGTGATCTACTGATTGCAAACACAGGTAATGCAACTCCTGCGAGGCTACATGCCATTATTAAAACACCTGAACCGAACTCCAGTTTTGTCTGATCCTGTGCCTTGAACAGGATTTCCCACGTACTCAGAGGATTTCCATGCACCTTGCCACAACGTGCACAAGACTCTCACAATTTAGGTCAACGAAGACAGCGTTAATTGAGGACGCGGTCACTGCCCATCTTAAGTTTAGTGTACCCGTGCAAACGCTAATCTGCCTGGGACCAGAAAGCAGGCAGAGAAACGTGAGCACTGGATCCTCCACAGGCGGTCTCTCTCTCCCTTCTGTTTCCCTCTTTATCTCTTACTTTCACTGGCTGAAGTGGATAGAAGCCACAGTTAAAGTGACTACAGTCATTATTTGTCCCCTGGGGGTAAAGTTTATAAATATAGATGCTGACTTTCTGGGGAATTTGTTATTATTTTATTATTATTATTCTAAAACAGAAAATATGTAGGTCTCTGCGGCCAATAAAAAGAGTTTGTGCTATACTGAACACAGTTTCTACTTGGGTTGTTTGCAGAAGACTTTGTTACCTCGGGCTCGTGAAAGTAGGTCAGTATCGCAGGAACTTGATAGAATTGTGTCTATGTGCCTCTAGCATCTCTCTCGAAACTGGTGCCGCATCACACAGCAACTCTGGCTCATGCAATTAAGAGGGCGAGCTGTATTAGAGTATCACAGTGGGTGGCTATGGCCTATTTTAGAGACCCCAAGAATATGATTCGTCGTCTAACATCCTGTCTTGTTTCTGTCTGTTCTGTGGTCTTGATAAAACGTCGGTTTCATTGCTATGCAAGCTTTCAGCATCGTTTTCATTTGCTGTGTGTTTCAAGCCCGTTTGGGAAAATGTTGCGTTTTAACAGTCACGTTCCACTCCAAACGCACGCTGAACGCACGAGTGCCCTGAACCGATGCGTCGGGGACAGATGTTGCAGAATCAAAATCGACTCAGCTTTGTACCACACTGCAAGCTCGCACTGATTTAAATGAAAGGAGGGGGAGGGGTGGTGTTCAGTAGAAGCAAGTGGTGCATGAGGCGGGGAAACGTGACCAGAGAGAAAAGAGTTAACGCGTGGAATTGCTGACCCACTGACCAAGCTCTGCCTCACCACCACCGCAGGCGGCATCGTCAACACAGAAGCGTCCGTGAGAGCGGGGTAGCGGCAGGAGGAGGGCCCGGATATCTCACGCGTCGCACGCGGCTCTGGAAGGGAAGCCACGTGAGGAGGGCTTTTTGACGGGGCTTTCACCGGGAAGATGTGAAGCGTGCGCTCCAGCCGGGAGCCAGAGCTTCTACAGTCCACCAGAGGCTTATAATTAAAGAGCCAAATTAAATAGAGCAGCATGTTATGCGGCAGGGTGGTCTGACCGCGCACCACCAGCAGCAGCAGCAGCACAGCCGGGCGGTGCAACTTCGTTTAAAACAGCAGGGCGAAAACTGTGTGTCAGTGTGTGACCAGACCAAAGTATCGGGGAGAAAATTCGCATGAAAATAGAAACATGTTCAATTCAAAATCCATCTTTTGTAATTAGTCATGCCCTGGGATGTTAAATGTAATTGTTTTCTTTCATTTGTCTCAGTCTAAATTTATAACCAGTGAGAGGACTGGCTCAGTTGTAACTCAGGTCAGCTGTACCACTCAGCATCTTCCATTCTAAGTGATGCATAAGATACAGGCTACTGACAAGAAATTGGCCTATATTGTGATAGGGCTACGCATATTTTTGAGGACACATGAGTATTACTTTGGCAAACACATTTTTAATCTGAGTTTGAAACGTCTTGTAGCCTATTTATATGGCCTATTTTCCCCCCATACTTCAAAAATAATGGGGTTGGATTACTATCTAGCAAATGTTTAAGCACTGAGTACATAATGTTGACAAAAATGGGGCTTTTTGTCTGAATGTTTGTGCCAGTTAGTCAACCTTAGAACCAACGCACAGCCAATGGTGAGAAATAGTTTGAATACTTTAATGATGCTGAAAATATTGTAGAAGACCTCCACCAGGGGTGTGCCAGAGGACGTTTTAGAGAGGAAGCTAAAGTCCCAGAAGCAGTAAAGGGCATAGAACTTCTTCTTTTTCTTCAATTTTGCTTACACCATCTGATTATCATTTGACGGCTAAATGCGATCAAACAGTATAGCTATGTACTATTACAGTGCTACAGAGCTGTCATTGTTGGTGTCATAAAACGTTTGCTGACTTCCACACCCTGGTCCAACTGCCTTTTTTGACATGATATGCAGTACAAGCTGATGTGAATACTGATGCTGATAAATACTTTCCAATGAGTTTCCAACCATTTGTATGTTATTATATGCTCCAAATATTAGTTTTTACTGATTTATATTTCCCCAGTAATTGGCCCTGTGTAACCTGTTCCAGCTGACTGTAGCCTACTCCCCTACATTATGTTTACTGGTATTACATAACAAGCCTGCTAAGCTATATATCTTGTATTTGGGTCTATTATTTGAGTTATAAGATCTTTTATGTATGAATAAATCATTACATTAACCTTTGGGTGAATGCCTCCTTCACATGCAACAACTCACTCACTCAGTCTGTAACTCATTCTTCAACACCCTTGGCAACTTGAGGCATGTGGTTATAATAATGCTTATAGCTTTGTTTAGATGACTGAACTCATAAATCTAATTATGTTTGCTCCCAATAACATTATTGAAATAATAAAGGTCAAGCCAATGTGGTCACCTTATTTGAAGTAATAAGGGCTACAAAATGAGGATAAAAGTGGGATGTCATTAAAGACATTTTATTTTATTAATTAAACAAATAAATAAGAAAAAATATAAATAAACAGTTAAAAAAAGATTTAAAAACTTTTGGAAAAACCATCTGCTTCACTGCTTCTGCCTCTTGGACAGACAAACAACAAAACCCAGCACCCCAGTCTTTGTTTTTATCGGCTGAGTAATACTACAGCTAATATATGATTATTCATCTAATTTACTCTGGCCCACTTTATCAGTGAAATACAAAGTCATAACACAGTCAGTGGGTTCGTTTTCAGATTTATTGCACAGGGTGCGCCCATCACCTGTGCCAGAACGTGACCGTGGCTGTTGTAAATGATTCATCGTCAATTAGGAGAGGGAAGCAGAGAGCATGTGCACCCTTGGCTGATCTCGAGAAAACGCTGCTTAACACCACTTAGCGGATAAAGGTCCTTCCATTATCAGCCTTTATACTGTAGGCACTCCAGCAATGGCTTTGATAAAGGAAAACAGGCACGCCCCCTACGCCAAACGGTGTTTTTCTGCTGTGATATGACAGAGCTGCAGTTAAAATTCTGGCATGACAGATTGTGATTACAGTGCCGGCCAGCACACTGTAACTCCACGTGAGTTTGTTTTCGTGGAGAGAAACAGGAAGTGGCCAGCCTCCCTTCAATCCTGAGCGGCTCACCTTCCCAAGCGTTGTTGCGCTCGGACATTTGAACGCAGCACAGCGACGTCCTGGCAGCTTTGCATGAAGTTTTACTTTAAAATCGGGTTTTGTTTGACCTTTAAATTCCCAATCTTACTTAAAGCGACTCAGCTCAGAAATGAGTAAAATACAAAACCCTCAAAATTATGGTTCATCCACTTGTTGCTGCATGTAATTATAAAAAAATCCCCACAAGTAAAAATGAAAAAATAAAAAAAATAAAAAATAAATAAAAATCAGTGGTTTGCACAATTATTAAATCAGTGGGATAATGCATTTCTGTAATGTATTCATTTAAGCTCTGCTTTATTTAAATCAAAATCAGCTCTGTTTTACACTTAATAACACCTTATGGTCAGATCGAGCTGAATTGCTATCGTTTATTGATCGCTGGCACCAACATGAATGAAACATCGATCAGTCATTCAGTTCTAACTTATGTCATAATCAGCATTGCTAAACATTTGCAGCACGCCAAACATAAAAGAGAATCTTACCACCGCCGGGGCTGTTATCCATTTCTCTCTTGTGGGTGATTAAATCTCTGGACAAACTTGATAGCAGACCTCCGCGAATGTCACGTCACTAGACTAGAGCAAAAGTCTTTTGAAGGCAGGCGAGAAAGTCAAAAAAGAGTTTTGCGCAAAACACCTGCTCCATAGAGCGCAAACATGGGAAGCACTGATTGAAAAGAGTCCAGTGCTGGTGAAGTTGTTGTTTTTTCTTCTTCTGTAATCTGTAGGTAATTCAGTAGATGGCACCTCTTCTCTGATGGATCTGAATTAGTCAGACTGGTCTCCCCCAATGATACCTGGATACCTTCTGCTCTCTGAGTACTGCACCTCTAGCTCTAGCACGCGTGATGTTGCACGAGCGAAGATTAAACTATTCTCATGAATTCCAGGAAAGTGGAGTCAGCATATCCTTGAACACACTGTCGGACTTGACACAAGCTGCACACCCACTGATGCAAACACCCACATCAATCACGTTGCAGGTGAGTAGGAAATGTGACCGCCTTTTCCGTTCTCCCCCAACTTGTGTTGTGGCTGTTTGTGTAGGATTTGGCTCACTCTTTGTATGTAGCGGAGTCCCGTCTCTCCCTCTCTCTCCTTCACGCTCTTGTGCGTTTTCATTGGCGGGGATCCGGGGCTGAGGGGAGTTTGATGCGCTTATTCGAGCGTGGTGTGTGTTCAGTAAAGCCACGCTACATGTGCGCAGTGCATGTGCCGGAGAGAGCGCTGCCCTACTGATACACATTTTATGCAAAATACAGAGCGTGTGGTGAGGAGGGATGGAGAGATTGGAGGATGGAGCACATGGACAAGAGGCGTGGCTCACCGTGACTGCTCTGACAAGCAGCGCTGCAAACGGATGGTAAACACCGAGACATGCCAAACGTCATGCAAGTGCCAAGTCCAAATCGCATGTGCCAGGGGAAAATGTAGACGCGCGAGTGGACTTATGAACAACATGCTCATTGAGGAGACCACGTGCAAACACAAAACATTTGTTAAAACTGGAATTTCTACAAAATGTAGATCCTGTGCACTTGTGATTTTTGCACTTGGCTTGCGTGTGAGGGTGAATTATTGCGTTAATGCCTTATTATTGTTATTATTTTAAGTTAAAATAAGTTTCTAATTTGTTTGGGGACACAACAAACTGTCCATAGTGCAGTCCCTGTCTTTGAACATTAGCTTTGAACAAGCAGGAGCATGTGGAAGTAACTCGTGGAAAGCGCCCCTCGGTGGCAATTCAAAGCATTAACGTTTAACGAGTGTTTCAGATCACAAGCACATATGCACGTGACTCCCGGTGATTCCACTGTGTAGCAAACCAGCCGTTCTACTTTTAAAATATACCATCGCAAATACGTTTTTATTATTTGCTTAAATATCTGAAATAACCCTAGACATAGTCTAATTTTAATAAAAACAAAAAGCCATCAAGCCCACAAACATTTAGTTTATTTCTAATGACTTCTTGATAATAATAATAATAATAATAATAATAATAATAATAGTAATAATAATAGTAATTTAAAATTTTATTATAGGAAGAAGTGTCTTGCTTTAACATGTAATGAAAATTATTTGACCATTTTGCTAACCTAAAAAAAAACCCTTTAGTCTTTCTCAGCAGCCAACCTACTGAGTTAATTGTTTTAATGGCCCTTTAACTGACACTATTAGCCCAATAAGCAGAATGTTAACATCGGAAACCTGTAATAAGTAGCCTATTATGGTTATTATAACATTGCACGAATGTAATAGTAGTAGTAGTAGTAGTAGTAGCAGCAGTAGGCTGATAGCAAGTTTGCATTCCTTCAAATTGGATATCATTATAGGCAACGAGGAAAGGTTTAGTATTTATTAGCTTTTGTAAATTCAAATTGAAGGGTTCTGTATTTTATTTTGACACGTGTACTTTTTTGTTGCTCACCTTTGTTGTGGTTTCCATCGTGCCGAGCGGAAGTGTTGCTGCACTCCTCCTCTCGCACGCTAGGTGGAGTAGTAGTGTCATAAATCTGACCGCACGGTGGTTCCCATCGACGCCCCTGAAGCTGCTGCCGCGACAGTGACCGACTGGCAAAGGATCGTAATCTGACAAATGACTGAAAGATCCCTGAAGCAGAGCAAAGACCAAAGAGGACACCTGTAAAGATTGTAACTGACTTTGCTTTGTCTCCTTCATAGAAAACCTCTGCCTTCTAAGTTTCTGGGGAATACATAAGCTCGCGTTGGAAGCCGAAGCATAAACTTCTCCAGGCCAAGAAGAAGAAGAAGAAGAAGGTAGGACTGTGTACTTTACATAAATCATCTCCCGCCGTGATTAATTGCATGTGTCTAGGAGTAAACGGAGCTCAAACTGCGTCAACCCGGGCGTGTGTTTACTGTATGTATGCGAAGACTCACGCACTCATCATTAGAACACGTTACGGCAGGGCACGGGATAATTACAGGCTGCTAAAACTGTTCGGGGACTGAGGGAGAGAGAGAAGTCTCTGCCAACATACACACCTGCAGAGAGCACTGCTCTGCCCGAGGCTTAAAACACAGTCTTCATCACTTTCTTACAGTCTTTCTGCCTGTGCGTACCTCTGTCTGTCACCCGGCTCCTGACCGCCCACTCCCTCCCTGCCTCACACACACGGGCGCGCGCGCACACACACACCTTGTTGCGTGTTATGTGAATGACGGCGGTTGTGTGGTAGATGAGAAGTTTATTCCAGACTGAACCACCAAAGTAGTTTTAGATTGATGTCCAGGATGGCTGATTGAGCTCACAAGTGCAAAGCCAAATGAGCAAAGAATGCAGAAAAATTTCCAGTAGCAGAATGTGCGGAATTAGCCTCATGATTAGTTTTTTTTGTTTGTTTGTTTCGTTCTGTTTTCCCCTTCTGTACAGAAATACACAAAACTAGACCTTTATCTGACTTCAGCATACTAAACATATGCCTAAGTCCTGAAGAAAAGGAAAACTTGTATTTTTTTTTGTTCACTCTCCCTGTGCAGTATTTAGTGCCCACGTTTCTCACAAGGGCAGTTTTATATGCAGGGAAGGAGGCATGGAAAAGAAGACCTTTCCTTTTGAGCTCACAGATTTGCAGTAATTACAGAATCACTTCCATATGTGGCTCTCTGGCTGCCTTCTGGCTGCCCCCACCACCCTTCTCTTCCCCACTGCTCTCTCTTTCCCTCTCCCCTCTTTCATTTGCATTCTCCCCAATCGCTCTTTTTTCCCCCTGCTTTTATTTTTTTATTTTATTTTTGGCTTTTCTTCGTGCACTCGGAGCATTTTCTTTTTTCTCCCTGAAAAACCACAGCTTAAACAAAGTTTATGATAATCAGAACATCCTGGCATTTTTGGCAAACAGCTGTGCATTTTGGTGATTCAATTAGATCATGCTTGCCAGAAAAAAAAGAGCTTGTGTTCTTTAGTATGAGAAGAGAAGGGGGGGGGGGGACATGGACCGGAGAGGGGAAATGTTGAAAAATACGGAAATATGAAAAAGAAAGGGAGCTCAGTGAAGAATTTGAGAGGCAGGAGCAGAGTGTGAAGGAGGGAGAGGTGGAACAGAAAATGAGGCAGGGAGAGGGAGGGCTGGAGTAATGCTTTTTGACAGAGGTGGGTTCAAGATGGGTTCATGGTGACATCATGGCTGATTTTTTTTTTTTTTTTTGAGGAAAGTATAGACAGGAGAACCGTTCACCTTTCATTGGACACACATGTCGGGAATCAGGCAGAGCGCTCATGTGCTGGCACACACGCTGGTAGCTGTGTCGACAACCTCTGGATGCACCCAAAATTATGCGCAAAAAGTGCCGACACACACGCACTTTTATTTTCTCCTTTTCTCCTTCTCTCCCCCCGCCTCCTTATTTCTTCTGTAGTAGTAAAACAGTTTTTTTGGCTCCCTCTTGTCTCTGCTCAAAGCTTTTTGTTCATTTGTTTGTGTTAGAGGAGTTCATACTGGTATATGCCCTCCGGTCCCTCGCACATACATTTCTCCTTTGCTCATGACTAACTCATTTTCCTGTGAGTAGTATTCCTCTGTGTATGTTTTTACTTCAAGGCTGCTGGACTCTAAATGAGCGCACTTTGCCAGGTGGGATGAATGAGCTCCTTCATTTCACAGGATGTGTGTATAAGACTCTAACCAAGAAAGAGCAGGCGTGCGCACGTTTGTGTGTCCATAAATGTGTTTGTGCAAATGAGCTGCTGTGTGCCGTTGCCCCTGCGTCCCCTGCCCGTCTCAGCGCGGCACCAAACTTCTCATGACATCAATCTGAATGTGGGGAAATAGTGATCTCATTATAGGCATCTTGTTACTGATTGAAACCCGCCACCACTGACACCAACTCCCTGCCCCCCTTCTCACCTCCCCACCGCCAATGCTCCCCTCAACCTACCCCACTCCACCACATCCATCCCTGTCTCAAACTGGCCCTCCATTTTTTCTTTTTGTTTCACACCTCTTTCTCTCACATTCCCTGTACCACTGCCCCCCCCCATATCTCACTTTAACCCCTCTAACCTCACTTCCTCCCTCTCTTGCACCCTGCATCATCCCCCCTTTCCTCTTTCCTTTCTGCCCTTACTCCCTTTCCTCTGCCGGCGAGCCCCAGGCCTCTACTCCTCTGCTCCGCGAATGCAAATACGTGGAATCTAAAGTGGAAACACACGCCCGAGTATGATGTTTCCATGAATATTTCATATCTTCATAAACACACCCGGAGAAACTGCAAAGCTATGCGCTCAACAATGCCTGTGTTTGCCGGATGACTTCCTGTGAGGAATTGCCTCTCTGTGTTTGACTTCTTGTGAGAGCACACTGTGTTAGGATTGATGTCAGGGGCAGTGTGTTATGATGTCACGGGCTGAAGTTAATGATACGAGAATGGCAAGGGCCATAGGCCATGTTTCCAGTGGTGCCCAGAGAGAGAGATAGCACCCTGATCTGTCTTCATTATCCCCCCACTCTGCAGCCTCCCAGACACAATGATCATAAATCTCAGCCTGGAGCACACTTCACTGACACTGAAACACAAACACTAGTAACCTCTGACCTTCTCACTGCTACTGCCTGCACACACTCATCCATGCACACAGACACGGGTGCCCACACACTTACTGCAACTGCACGACATGCGTGCTGCGAGGCCGTGCACGCACAGTGCTCAAACGCACCCCCCCCCAAGCTCACTGTCATAATTTAATAAGGGCCACAGCATGCCCCGTGCACCGACACGCACAATCCTCTTCATGCACTTGACTACACATTCTGACACAGATGCATGGTCTAAGTCAGCCTGATGGCTGCACATATACTTGAAAAGCTCATATTAGAATTGGTGATTTTTTTTAAGCATCCTATGGCTATATTTACTTTCTTGTTTTATATTACACAACTGCTGATTTAGTAGTGCTTCATAAACAGTCAAGGGATTTCTATTAGCCTTAGTAGCCTCATAAGCAGCACATAAATCAAATATAAACAAGATAAAGATCAGCCAAAGTTTTTTTTTTTTTGCAGTATGGCTTAGATCTGTGCTTCCTGAATATAAGGTTTCTGCAAAAAGGCAACAGCACCTCTCGCCACTTATCCACTCATTCACCCTGATTTTGTATTGGCATCAGAAATGTCTGGAGGAACAGTTTGGTGGGCTACCGTAGACCACATGTGGCCGTAAAGATCGAAAGCTCACAGGAATAACGAGAGTAAGGCCAAAATGGGTTTTTTTCTCATTAAGATGGCTTGACTTTATCCCGGAGACATATTGGGGTCAGTGTGTTTGAGGATAAGATCTATCTCTGCATCGGGCCAGTTGCTGAGGTTTACAAACAGAATAGGCGGACGGCCGTGGATGTGCAGGTAGCTTTGGAGACAAACACAAAAATCCACATGCTGCAATGTTTGGTAGTTCTAGTTCAGACCATGAGATTTATGAGCTTTATGAGATTTATGAATTTCCCCAATGAAGAATAATAAAGGATATTTCTATCGTATTTAGGAGATTGTGCCACGATGCATGGCCAACAGGCCCGAAAGTCATGACTGTAGATGAAGTTCCAGAGCAAGTATTACATGTATAGGTTAGTTCTGATTTGTTTTTGTTTTTAGTGTTGTACTTGCTTTGTTTAGACTAGGTGTTCCTTATCTGTTGTTTGAATTAAGTAGGCATGTATTTACACTGACCGTATGCGGTTTGTTCTTCTTCCTTTTTTTTTTTTTTGGTGTGTGTGCGTGGGGGGGGGGCAAAATTA
>VUQG01015448.1:0-28535 GCA_015106755.1 Etia nguti
TTGGGGTTTGAAAAAAAAAAAAAAAAAAAAAAAAAAAAGAAAGTCCCCCAAAAACTTTACCTCCAAATAATAAAAACTCTTGACACTTTCGCCTGCTGAGCATTAAAGTTATATACGGTGATTAAATTTTTAAAGTTTTTGCCATGAGCACCTCGCCAGCGTACACTATGAAGGCAAATCATTTATGACAGCTTAGATAAATATTAATGCACATGCCCTTGCATTTGCACATGCCGCTATCAATCTAGGGTGGCTGCCACTGCTGAAAGAAGTGAAAAAGAAGGAAATCAAGGAGCGAGAGTTGCTCCTTGATTCAACCACAGGGTGGCCTTCTCAGTCTGATGGCAGACCGGAAGAGAGAAGAGTGAGAGGAGAGGTGCCGAAATTCACAAGCAAGGAACAAGGCGGTAATTCAAGTTAGAAAAAAAAAAAGAAAAAAAAAAAACTTGCTCCCTCTTATGCAAAGTGGAAGTATGAATATGGAGTTCTATTGTGCACATTAACTGCAATCATTCAGTCACTCAGGCAGTGGTCCTGTCTGTCAATCACGTAACACTCGCAGCCAGCTCAAGGTTTTGGTCCATACCTGTAAGCTGGCATTTAGTGCAGTTCCATAGCCAAGACTGGAGGGCAGATTCTTGACAAGCGATGGGCTTCTGCATAAAAAAAAGTAAGCAAAACAAACAACAACAAATGAGTCAATCAGTTCATAACATAATGTGTAATGTAACGCTAATAAGAGAGTGCAGAGTGTATTTAACAACGTTTTCACTGATCCTTTCAATCTTTCACCGATCTGGATCTATGAGTCGGCAGAGCACCTACCCCGTGATCTTCTGCGACCTGCGTTTCTGGTACTCCACCTCGTCTACTGTCCACACCGCCCCCTTCACATTCTCAACGCGCACAAAGCACTTGTGCAGACTGAGGTTGTGGCGGACTGCATTCTGGAGGCAGAGAGAAATGACGCACAGGTCAGAGGGATGAGGTAAAAAAGAAAACAAAAAAAAATGAGTCATATTCATTCATTATCCATCAAGAAAAAAAATGAAGACGAGGAAGGCTTCAAAATTGATTTTTTTTCCTGCATTTTGAAGAAATTCTTAACATTCACGCACCATTGATTTAATTAGTAAAAAATTGAGTGAGAGCGAATGCTCTTACAAGTCCTGCACACAGTACATATCAATCAGAGTAAGTAGGCTAAAAGGAGGTAATCAGCATAGCGAATGGCTTATGGTGGTGACAGAAGTGGTAATGCCGGCCTTGATAATGTGATGTCAGTAACCCTTCCTGCTCCAGAAAAGCATTGCTCTTAATGGACACATCGCTTAAAAGATGACAGTATTGGAAGGGGGGAGAAAAAAAAAAGTCAGTCGTCAGGAGGCCCCTGTGTCTGTGTGTGTTAGAGACAGTGTGTTCCTGCAGAAGTCAAGGCATTAAGCTGAACTGTATCTGACATCTATATGTCTAAATACTCTGGTAAATTGACACGATCATCTTTTCGATATTATTATCAAAGCTGCTGTTAAATTAAAAAAGAAAGAAATAAGGCGTTTTCATTAATTACTAAATAAGAAATAGCTAGAGAAAGAAGCACTCTTCTATTAATATGACAATACGTCCATAATTAAAACATGCATCAGACTCTACAAATAATAACCTTGGCTTTAATATCCCTGCCTCTCATATTTATCATCTCCCTTAGCTTGGTGTGTACTGCTCAAGAAAAAGGGATTCAGAAAAAAAAAAAAAGAAAAAAACCTCATAAGCAGATCTCGCATCTGACCTGAAAATCCCAGGATTTGATTGATCTTAATGCCCATGGCTCTGAATATGATAATTTTAATATTAATGAGCAAATGAGCAGTTTTATTATGCATGCTATATAGTTAGAACTAATAAGCTTCTGGGTGAGAGAAAAGAGAGAGAAAGGAAAAGTGGGGTGTGGGGTGCAGATCCCTCTTTTGAGCTTATGAGACCAAGCTGAGATATTAAACTACCTTTCATTTCTCTCCTTTCTTCTTCTCCTTTTTAAAAAAAAAAACAAATTCTCTTCATTAATCAAATGACAGGTCCATTGCTGATCATCCCCCTAATGCTTACAAAGGGAAACGCACCGCTGTAGATGTAAATAGATCGCACTGGCTTTTGTGCAGGGTGGGGCAGATTAGGATATTTTTCTAAAAAAGGAGCAGTTCAGATGCCGGTGGTGGTGATGTTGTTGGCAGCGGTGTTGTTTTACGCCAGTGAGAACATATCGTAACATCACTACGCAGCAAAACACGGAGCGCGCTGTACAAACTGGAAAAGGGCACCCATCTCACTACGTGTCCTCTTGTATTGGTGATCACACACCCATGTGCTCATTTGCATCCCAAATCCAAATTAATTCACTTTGCTAAATCTAGTGCTGCGACGCGCCTCGCATGCTGATGAGCGGCTGGTTGAGTTTTCCCTCCAGTCCTCTCTCTGTGCAGCCACAAAGGCTAAAGGGAGCTAACAAATGACATGGAGGGGCCAAGGATAAATAACAAAAAAAAGAAAGACAGTGGTGCTTAAATGAGGCTTTCTTTATCAGCAGACAGGCACACTTCTGGTTAAAACATGTGCTGGAGGAAAAATATTTTTTCCATCTTTGTGTTGGGGAGACAGGACAATAAAGTTGTAGAGACAGATATACAAATGGGCCCTTTTGTGTGGGTAAATAAAGAGTTCTCCCTCCATGACAGGCCAATTCTCACTTTGCCCTCTATGCTTTAGTTCCACACTCTTAACCCCTCTCACAGGCACAATGTATATGCTCACATGTACATTGAGCTCCTGTGTGCATACATCTTTGGCCTCCGCACAGTAGAGAACTGGTTAACAGGCAAACAGCCATCTTTCTTCCTAATTAACCAATGATATGCGAGAGAAGGTGGTTTTCGGGACTAGGAGGAGGGGTGTATCTCTTAACAAAAGGTGCTGATGATGGAGTGGCTGCTGTATAATTAGTGCGTCAGAGCCCTCTCCTCTCCACGCCAAGCCTCCGCTATTAATTGCACCAAATTAGAAAACGATATCTGAGGGGAGAATAATTCTTTCGCCTGTCATTTCTAAACAGAAAAGGCAGAACGGTGGAAAAATAAATAAGAGGAAGAAAAGGGCTCCATTCAAGAGAGAGGTTGGAAGGAAAGGGGAGAGGAGTGCTAATCGCTCTGTGCTGAGTAAATATATGCTTTCTTAAGGTTTTGTGTTTGACTTGAGCAGGAGGAAGAAGCAGGCTTTGCTGTGAGGGGAGTGAAAGTGCACGGGATGGTGAAGGGGGCTGCTTGGGGGGGAGGTTCATGAAGGTTACCTTCCAAGTTGCAGCGTTGCGTCTGAAGTAGGCGAACGTGCGCGTGAACCAGCTGTAGATTTCATTAAGCGTTAACTGCATGTCAGCAGAGTCCATGATAGCCTGAAATGAGATGACATCAAATAACGGTTGACTAACGAGACCAGGTAACTGACACGCATACAACAACAGACAGAGAGGAGAGAGCGAGAGCTGCCGCGATTCATGCAGCAATTAATTTTAATCTAATCAGGCAAAGTTAATTTATTTCCCACTCACCTGTCTTATGAGGGTTGCATAAGTAAATGGTGGTCTGACATCTGCGTTCTTATAAAACTCGTAGTTTGGGGCAATCTCTGGAAAAATAAATACTGTGTCACCACCTGAAATAATTGGTACATTTTATTCCTTTAGGTATTGAATTTACTCAAGGTTACATCAAATTAAAATGGGGTGGGGTAAGGATTGGGGTGGAGATGGGGATTGGGGGGGGGTTGACAGAGAAAGGGGGCACATCAAATCAACATTTTCCATGTCTAACAAAATGCATTTTTAATTAATCTCTCTCGTGAGAGATCTTAAACACTAATACATCCCATAAAATGAGATCCGTGTAGTTAGTTAGGCTCAAGTTGAATAATTTATGTTGCTCCACACTAAACACAGAGAGTAAATATAAACATCAAAAGACGTCCCGTTTAAAATGCAAAGCTTAACACATTGAATGTCTTAATGTAATAAATATTGTATTTTTTTTCCCACCATTATTTGAACTTAATTAACATTCATGTAATATTTATGCACAGAGGAAGTTCTTGACTATTTACATATAGAGTGATTAAACACACGCTTGCTTTTATAAACCCACCACCAGACAGCTCACACTGGTAAGACCAACAAGCCTCTGCGGTTTGTGTATATGCGTTTATGTCTGTTGTGTGTGTGTGTGTTCACTTTCACGTCTGTGTGTGTGCTAAACTGCTAGAATATGATTATGGGTTGAAATTACTATTAATAGTCCAGGGCTCCGGGCTGGGCTATTTCAACATAATTTTTTCATTAGATAAAAACAGAAACATACCCTAAACTAGATAAGTGTCATTCTAGTTTATGTCAAATAGCTAATATATAAATATATATAAATGAGAATAAGCCACTTCATGTTAAATCCAATCAGGAAGTGAATTTTCTAGTGACTGGAAGTATTTTGATATCTGTGTTAGGTGCTGCGCTGAGTAGTTGGTCCTACCTGACGACAAAGGCATGGAATATTTGTCCGAGTGGCGTCTGCGCATGGCTCCCATGCTGGGGACGTTTGCTCCTCCCAGCACCGATGGCACGTGGGGCATTGCAGCCATGGGTGTGATAGGTGCTGTGGGCGTGGTCGGTGTCTGAGGTAAGTTGGGGGGTGACGCCGAGGGCAGGTTCTTAGACATGGTGACGCTGGACACCAAGTTGAGCTGCGATGGAGGAAGACAGAACGCGATTGGTGGAGAGCGTGAAAGAGACAGAAACGACTTGGGGGGGTAAGAGGGGGAAGGAGGAGGAGGAAGGCATTATTTTGTGGTTTCTCTGACAGAGCAGAGTGTCTGCTCTCCTCCTCTCTAACACAGCTGTGTTTCCACTAACAAGGCTCGTGGAGAGGAGCCAGCCCATCTCCACTAATTACAACCACCAAATTGTATCATAAGAATTCTAATTAGAGCACGCTGTTCAAGATTATCCAACGATCAGCCTCCGTGTTATCCTGGTCCCATCTCTCTTTATCTCTCTATTTATCACAACCTCCCTCTCTCATTTCCTCCCTCCCTTTCCATCTACCCTACTGCAGCCACCCATAATTCTTATGCACTGAGGAAATGAGCATATCAAAACTCTTTTTATACACTGTTGGAGTGCTTTTGCCAACATGGGCTGTCTGACCCTAGTCTCTAACTTTTCTTACAACACATTTGAGCTATGTCACAAAAGGGGAAGGCTAACTTATTTATTTCCTGGATAGTTTTGGTTGATGAGATGACAGGAAAGTAGGGAGAAGATGGGTTGAAGTTCTCAGCCTTTGTGTACAGGTTGCAAACTCTACTATCTGATCAACAGTCCCAAACATGTTTTGAAAAAGATACATTTTGGTCACACTATATCCACTGATTTTGTGATTGTACTCTACCAACTACTTCCCTCTTTTTGTGTTTAATGGGACTGTTTCATACTCAACTCTGATTTGTCAATACTAGACTGACCAAAATAATGTAACCAAAAAGGTTCCAGTGTAAATAAAATCTCTCCTTTTGCTTTCAGATTCTATATATTTAAATGAAGACACTATCAGCAAATCGAAGCAACTCCGTGGACAAAGTATGCTGTGCACAGGGTCAAACTGCCACTAATTATGTTGCTATTAACTAAAACTGTCTGCATTTGTACATCTCAACACTGGGTGGTGCAGATGTATTTAAACAACTGCTACAGTAAGTCAGTACATTATGTTTTCCTAAGTTTGAACTGATCTGGAATTTGTAACAGTACTGTAACAAAGTAGTCGCTGCACTATAAAACTTTCTTCATGGCCAGGCTTGAGACACTATCAGTGTGCTTTGAGCGTGAGAGAGGTATATGACTCTGTGTGTCCCAGTGTAGATTCCTAATGAACAATGATGTAAAGCAAGCATTTTTTCCCCCTAAAAAAAGCCTAGCCCGATAGTCCGAGTTTCAGTCTAATCTAAACTGCTCTGTAGATGGACAGTCAATCACAGAAATTCAACCCAACAACACAACTGGAAGCAAGTACTCCTCCAGGAGAGATTACAAATGTAATAGATTCTTTGTCCTTAATTCAGTGTGACTTCCAGTGCATGAGGAAGTATAGAAAGTGGGAGTTTGAGTTCGTTCTTTGCGTGAGGATACAAAAGACACTTAAATGAATTTACACGGACAGTGATGGCCACTCCAGACACATGTGCACTTGGCGTCTTTCTCTCCTTCCCTCCTTTGACATCAGAGGCGAGGAGAGCGCTGCTTACCTCTGGCTCTGCTGCCAGCTCTGCTCGCTAATCGTCCAGCTTTTCCACCACTTTTGCATTTCCTTCCCAAATCTCATGTGAGAGGCTCTAACCGACTGGAAAATTCCTAACTGACCTTTTAGTCTCTGCTCTAATTTAGTCGGAATGGTAATGACATCGTTACATATTCAAACCAAATTGCCTTAATTGTGAGTCTACAAGTGGAATGCATCCATTGCGAGAGTTTGAATTAAAAGTGACTTGAAAGATGGAAGGGAATGAGGGCACCGAAGGCACTGAGAGATGGAGGAGCAAGGCTGAGGAGAAGGTACCGGCGGTCATTTGTGGCATGTGTTGATAAATACGATAAAATGTCAAGTTTGAGACACTCCGGTGGATGTAGTGGTTTTCACATGATAATTATATACCCACTTAGCTATAATGAGCTGCTGTAGTGATGGGCTGGGACAAGGGATGAGTACGGGGAATGAGAAAGAAACTTTAGAGGTTATGGAAATAATGTACATATTAACCTGTTTTAATAGATCGGATTAAGGGTGTACAGCTACTACTAATATTATCTACTATTAAAAAAAAAAGCGTGCACCAGGTAATGTTTTAAATATCACTTTATCTGAACACAAACCATTAATTACACTCCAAGTGTTCCCTGTTGTGTCTTTCAATGTTAAGCACTGTTTTACTATTTTTTTGACAGACTCACACTGCACAAACACACAACTGACGCCTTCAATAAAAATAGCAATTCATTTCCCTGCCAGCTATGCCGTCATCAAAGTATGCTATGTGCAAATTTGTGTTTGATTTGAAATGTTTCGCGTTGTTTTCTTCGTTCATCCTGTTACATACGTACTAACTAGACCTTGAACTGTGAAAAACTTAATGTATTTTTTTTTTGAAAAGGGTATCTGATAAACACTCACATTCTATATGGCAGAAAAAGAGCACTAAACATGCAAACTAGATTCTAAATAAATGCCCTCGTGTATGAATATTGGGATGTACTGTATATTTATAATGTTAAAACATAAACATTGCAGACTCCTTGCCTTCGAGCCTTAGTGGCATAGAGTTCCATTTTTACAAAGTGGAAGTGATTACCGCCAAACAGAAGAAGTGAGCACTTTGTTACCTCTCGCCCATTTGAATACACAAGGTTGGGAGAAAGAGAAATGCTAACTTTGACTCGCATCCATCTACAGCATGGCCAAAAGGTAGCATTTAATGAAGTAGAATGGGGTCATATTAGAGACGGTGAACCAGTGTCTTGTATTCATCTGGCATTAGTTAGCCACGGGCTTCACTAATGAAAAAATAGGACTCCCTCTCAGCCCTGATAGGCCACCGCGGACTGCTCATTTTTATCAAACTGCGGGGTTGATTTTCTGTCTTGCATCTGCATTTCTACTGGGTGCAAACTCAAGCTGCCACTCTCTCTTTTGTCCCATCTATTAGCTTTTGCAACAGAAACACGCCTGTGCATGTTATTCCCTGCAACAAATCTCCATATTACCTCCCCTCAAAACTGAGAACTTAACTGTTCGTTTAGGAATTCTGTCTGAATTGCCCCCACCATCAAATGCAATTAGCTGCTCTTTCATGTGTGCTTTATGTAATGCAATACTTCATTAGCATCATTCATTCATATTCAGGCATGGATTATAGGCTGCAAATTCTTTATTGGACGAGATGGAACCAAGCTGCTGGAGTTTTGAAGATTAAAAAAAAAAAACTACAGAGAGGGAGAAGAAGAGAGACAGAGAGAGATTGAATAATAAAAAGGGAGTTTGATTCCTGATGGAATTATGGGATAATTATGCTATCTTGTGATTATCTACATTCTATGATGAGAGGTGATGAGGAAAATTATTCTATTGAAAATACTCACTTACTAAGCAGCAGAAACACACTAACAATGTTTTGCTCTCAAATATTTCAAAACGTCTGAAATTGGAAGGAAATAATGTTTGCAAAAATGTATCATTTTAATATCAAATTCAAACACTGGTTAGGAGAGATGCATTTATTACCATTCAATCTAAAAGTAAAAGGCGAGAGAAAGTAAATCCAGAATGGCATCATTTGCCTCCTTTGGTGACCCCGTTTACAATTTGGGATTTTCTTTTTTTTTTTTCTGTAACCAATTTCAGCTTCGCTGTGGGTATTTATGTCAACACCACATCATCTTCAGCACTCAGCTGTAATTTTCAGGTGTTTGTTGTTAAAATGACACGTCTTCTCCTCTCCCATTTCACTTTTGAGTGCCGCTGCAAGCCACTGAGCCAAACAGTCATCAGCAGCCAACAGGTTGTTTTGGCTATTATATCTATCACAAAGAAATGACCCTGCGTTTTAGCCAAGGACTCCACCGCTCCGCCATCTAATACACTTCCAAACTCCATTGTCCTCTTGCGGCGCACAATAACCGATAAGAAGCAGATGTAACTCTGTATTACAAATCCCATTCCTCCCCCTCCCCTCCTTTCATCTTCTGTCACTCACTCGCACAACTGCTGCACGGTTAAACTGTTCATTTTCTGCGTTCATGGCCGAGCCTGTTTACAGTATCCAGAGCAATATGCACTCACTGGTTTGGGAGATGACTTGGGTTCTGAGGGCCGCATGTGCAAGTGGGTCATCATCGCCTGAAGACGCTCACGTTCTTTAGAAAGCTGTTAAGAGAAGAAGAGAGTACATTAGAGGAGGGAATACACAGAAGAATGAAAATAAACAAAGGTGAGACATGAGACTTGTCTGGCAGAGAGAAAAAGAACAGAAAAGAAAAAGAGTAGATGAATAAAAAGAAAGCATGAAAGGTAAAAGAAGTAGAAAACGAGAGGCTGGGGGAGAAGGTGCAGACAGGTCAGGCAAAACAAATAGCATTTCATCTTTTTGTCAATAGCAGAATTTAGGTCAGAGAGGCTCTGACAGTAACAAGCTGGCGAGGCCATAAATTAGGTGGTCCTGAGTGTCTGCTCAAAGTCCTGTGGACACTGTTAGGGGGATGGAGCGCAGCCAGCAGCTGCTGAGAGGTGAAGAGGTCTTCCAAACAGGGTGCCAGGCGGCCCCGCCTCCCCGGTCCAGTTAGTTGCTCCAGCCATTGCCTATCATCAATCTAATTCACAAGGAGTGACAGGGACTGGACCATGTGAAAGCCTGAACCCTCTTACGCCCTCAAAACATACACACACGGATCAAACACACAGAGAAACAGACAAGCAAGTAGGTGTGCACGCACACACAGACGATGGGCCTCATTACTAGTGACGGCTCTTCAGCAAAAAAAAAAAGAGAAGGAGTGATGGTGGGAGTCAGGAATGAAAGGGAAGACAAAGAAGACAAGAGACGGGACAGGCAACACAAGTGTATCACTGTAATTGGTCACACTGTAAAGAGCAAGCTTCAGTAGCTTCGACAGAAAATGAATACATATTTGATAAACAGCTTAGATCTTTTTTTTTCTATTTTGCACAATTTATTTACTTAAAAAAACAATTTATCAAACCAGAAAGGGTGGAGAGATGCTTGTATTTAAGCAGGCCTAGACTGGCTGAGGGGGTTAGAATTTACACTGTACACCCTTAACTTTTTCCAGCAAGTTCATAATTGTTTTTTTTTTTTCAGTACAAAGGAGGTGATTAATAAAACTAACTTAATTCGCTGGGGAGAACAGTCTTAACGAACCACTATAAGGACTGGTTGTACCTAGCAGACTGACTTTTTCAGCTGGCACTGAGTTTGTACCCAGTTTGAAATATTTGTTTCTAAAGGAAAAGCAGTGCTTGTTGGCAGTGCTGAGTAATAATGTCGCTCAATCAGCGCTCTCATTATCTAGCCAGCATGACTTCTTAATAAGGTCACGCTCCACCTACTGAAAATAGTTCCCTCCTTTTGAGCTTTCTTCAGGTGCAAAGTGCAGTTAATTAACACAGCAGACTAGGAGAGATGCGTTTGCTATTAATTGGAAAGAAAAAGAGGAGCAAAAAAAAGAAAGGACGAGAAAATAAAGCATACGCTTAATTCAATTAAAACAGCCATAATGACTTTGGTTGTAAGGCCCGAGGATTCCTTTGTTTAGTGGCTTTGTTGAATTCAGCAGGTCCTGCTTGTCTGGAAGTATTAAGCAGACCACAATATGGCCTTCCTCCCGCACACGCAACTTTCAGAACATAAAGTTTTGAATGGCTGATTCACGAGTTAAGTTCAGTATTGTAAAATATAACAATATGTGATACTTCTTCCCCCCCGTTTTTTATTCTTTATTATCAGAAAGAGAACATACCTGTATTTCTAGCTGCTGTACGACCTGCATCTGGACTCTACACTGAGCTGTGCTCCGATCGTCGAGGGCGTGCTCGCTGTTTAGGTGCCTGGCGGTGGAAAAGAAGAGAGGACAAGCCAACTTTAAAATCCATACAATATTTCAAGCCGGAAGAAGGCAGCAAGTGAAATTCATTTTCACCATGATCAAAATTTCAGAGGATGATAATTACAGTATCAACTTCAGCACTGTTTTATTTAGATGATAATATTTCTATACTGGGATAATTATCTATAGGATCCCGTACAGGCCCATTGTTCCACTCTGAAATGAGGTAATTAGAAGTAACATGACGGTGTGTGGTGCCATGTTTAACATGACAATAGGCCTGCGCCAGTTTAGATGGCTAACTTCAGTGCCACCCCGAGCGCCGCTTTCTACAGAGAATAAAAGATGCTGGGCCAGCAGAATAGCTTTGTCTCCTTCGTTTACCGAAAACAATACTCACGATTTAACACCAGCAACATTTGACACACAAAAGCGGCTCCTTGCTTGAAGGTGCATTATCCAGCAGCAGACATATTAAATGTATCTGGTGTGTTCGCCTCATTAAAAGAAAAAAAGGCACCCAGACAGCCATAACAGTCAATGAGGGTTTTTGTCTTGATTGGATTTCGTCTGTAGGACACAAAAGCTCCACCATTAGGATAGACCTTTATTCTTGGTAAAGCGCACATATGCAGACACACACACACACACATACCCAGAGAAACACCAATATGGGGCAAAACGGGGGTTTCTAAAGTGTTGTGATGCTGGGTAATGAGCCTCTATCTAAATGATCATTGGTGACAAACTCACAAAGCAAGCTTTGAGGAGACATGCTTATGAAATGCCAGAGCTGCCACTTTATCTCCAGTAATTATAGGTTAGCTTGCAGACCCTTCAATGATCATTTACAGCTCTGCCTCCAGTGCATTAGAGGGAGTACAAAATCTCTCTCGCTGGCTTTCACTTTATCTAAGAACACACACGCTTGCTTACATTATCATGAGCTTGCACAAACACTGATTGGCACATATAAAAAAAAAAAAGATACACAAATACACAGAAATAAGCCCCCTCCCCCCACAAACCCCGTATTTCTTTATTTTCTTCCAAAAGCCTCACTTCTTGTTTATCTGCAACGTGCAAAACAAGCCAACTAACTGAGCTGGTTCCTCCCGACCTGCCAATCAAAACCTGAATAGAACATTTGTAATCACAATAGCGCTGTACCTTTCAATTAGCCTGCGCACATTTAAAACCATTCCATCCTGTCCCTGCTTATACTTTTATAACCATTTCAGGTCTAATGCTCAGAAATTTTTCATTATAAATCAAAAATGAGGTAACATTAAAAAAAAAGTGGGGGGTGCGGAGAGGGATGGATAAGGGATAGCAGCAGAAAGGGAAGGGACGAACTGGTGGATTTCCTCAGCCCTGTGCCTAATTGCTGTTTCAGAATGCGCGTGCAAAAAGGGGGCATTTCATTAATCATTTAATCACGTCCCTCGCAGGATGAGGGAACTAATGTTGCAAATACCCTTTTCATTTCACTGCCCATAATGCTATCTTATGCACTTGATGTATGGCGTGTGTCATGAATTACAGCTGCTTCAAAAGCACAGAGCAGGCTGCTCGCTGTCCCTGAAGATACCGCTTTACAAAAAAAAAGACAGAGAGGGAGAGAAAGGGGGAAATCTTTATTAAGCTTGCCTCTCATCAACAAGAAGCTTGTTTATCTAATATTTTGTCAGTGTGCATGTGTTTGTGCTTGGAGTCCTCCAGATAGTTGCAGCTTGCTGCATATGCTCATCGTACTGCTGGCCAGTTAGCAAGACAATTACAGGAAGATTACTACATGCATTTATGAAATATTCAAATGGCTGTATGTCCTACTGTGCATTAATAATGCCACACAAAGAAAGGAAGGGCGCGGGCAGACGCAGATGGGCAGACAGGAAGCAATAATGAAAGAACGCTGTATTTACTGAAATGTGGAAAAAATCGATGACTGTGTTTCTGTCCTCTCTGAACTATGAACTTCTCTTGTCTTCTTTGCTTACACAGAAATCTCTTTATTAATCTTATGTCTCATTTTATTTCATTATTCCTGAGTTGTTAACTGACTTTGGCTGCCTCACTTGTAACCAAATTGAAGCATTTCGATGGAATTGTAAATTTTGAGGGTAGACAAGAGAATTGATCTACAATGTAGCATTCAGATGAAACTACTCACACTTTGAGATAAAGGATACGAGCCTTACTGTCCACGAGCCATTCTAGAGAAACACCGATTTCTGAGGATTACCCATGTGATGAAAGGAATGTAAGAGCAGTGTAGAGAACAGTGTTGCAGAGTGAAATATGTAGCCAAGGTAGCGAAATCAAAGCAAATAAAGAGATAAAGGGACTAATAAACACAGACTGTGGGAGGAGTGATGCACAGCTGTTTTTAACTCTCACATAAAGATTCATTTTTATTGGAGTCTGCAGTTTATCTTTTCTCTAAAAGAGAGGGGAACAAAAAATCTCAAAGGTTTTTCCCAGTAGCTGGGTGCATGAATATGTATAAGCCATCAGTGTCCACTAAGGGCCTGATAATAAATCTGCTCAAGTCCAGAATATATGGATGATACACTTTTGCTAATTGACTGTGTGTATTATCAGGGGCTCAGAACAGAAAGTTGGCCTCCATAACTGTACACAAATTGAGAAAACCTGATATCCACAGCATGAATATTTACACACACATTCTCTCACACTGTCACCTTGGTGTCGGTGCCCTCCCTTTTAAAGGTCTTGTCACGGTGCAGCAGACATGTGGAGTGGTAAAAGCGAGCTTACCTATCCAAAGGGGCCGGGGGGCCTGCCTGACTGAGGTGCCTGCCTCTACAGTGTGTGTATGTGCACATTATATAGAGACAAAGACACTTGCCTGATGCCTTGTGGGTTTAATTAGTAGCGGGTTACAGACACTAGGTTAGCGGCTGAGCTCACCATTTTAACATGGAGTCTGCCTTCCTGCCAGTAATAGGGAGAGCAAACTGGTGACGGAGAGTGTAACAGTTAACTGTGTGTGAGTGAGAACAAGTATCCATTTGCAGGTATATTACTGAGGGGGGAAAAAGCCAAAGTAGGCGGGACAAGACGTGCATGTACAGGAGACGAACACATTTGATGTGTTCAAGCTTTGTTTTTTTTAAAGCGCTATAAAAATCTGCAGTTAGCTGGAGGCATTTATTGTACTGACAAATTATACAAATAAAACATCCACATTTACAGGTATTAATTGCATTTTCTGTCTCTTCTGTTTACCAAAAAGGCTCTCACCAAAATAGCTCTAGCTCTCTGTCTTTCTCATGTAACTTACACAAACACACCCACAAAGCAGCAACACCCACCACTCGGAGAAACATTCCCAGCGATAATATTTCATTTTGAACTTCACAGAGCTAATTCAGGGTGCCAGCCACCTCGCGGCTACCTTTTCCAGGTGAGAACACTTAAAAGCGCACTGAAGAGCTATTAAATGCTGATCTTGACAAGTTTCTTCATGGAACAAAACAATAGATGACTAAACGTGTCACCGCCGCTGAGCCGAGCTCCTACAGCGAGCTACGAGACGCCAGCTTGACTCGGGTCCCCTCTCCCCCCTCCACCCCACCTCCCTGCATACATAACCCACACCCAAGTACCAACATCTAAACTGTCATCTAAATCTGACACCCACTTTATGTAACCCCGTTTAAACTGCACTTGTGTGTGAGTGCATCTGTGCGTCAGTGTGTGTGTCGTCGACTGGCATCTCCGGAAACATGAAAGGACTCCCTCTGACACCTACAATCACTGCTCCGAGGCACGCCACCGAGCAGCCATCTTTGTTCTGATGACGAGTCTGCCTTCTTTGTTGGTGTCTGTTTTCATGTTCTGGCTGGGTTACAGTATAGAGCCAGCCTCTGACTTGCAGTGGTGTGTGTGTGTGTATGTGTGTGTTTTCTGTTTTGTAGCAGCCAATGTTCTGGCAAGCGTTCTTACAAAACCGTCTGCCAACCTGTGCACTTGCTTTCAAGTATGAAATGTACCCATTTTCCCTCTGTCTATCTGTCGAGCTCTCTCAGTTTGTCTTTACAGCCATGCATCCTTTTGCATTGGCTTACCAGCTTATTCGCAGGCATATGGCTTTATACACACTGTATCTCTGCCCCTCACCTAAATAACCAGCTAAGCCACCTAGACACAGTATCCTTACAGCACACAGACTTACGTGTGTTTGATTGTGAAAGGAGCATACAGTGCCAAGAAATAGACTGATGTCTTCTTTAAGTAAGTGTACTAAGGTGATAGGACAAGATATCAGGAAACCTGCTAATCCAATAGAGGCTTGCCTTATCACGCACACATCTGTTCTCAAGCTGCAATGCAAACTGCTCTACCTGGACTGCCGTACACGTATTCCATGCTGGACATTGGATTGTACACATGCAGCTGGCTTTTCATACACATGACTAGATGATGCTTATGGCTATGCCATGCTCACTCTAGAGCACTGGTATTGTCATTGACATGTATGTGGCACATTTTCCACAGGGGATTAGCAAACACACTTGTCAGACTATGATTCATTTAACTCCACTGCCGTCAATAATGGGGCCTTTAAGTGATTTTATGCCTTGGCAGTGTGTGAAAATGGGCCTAATGTACTGCCTGCCTCTGTCTTTGAAAGACAGGTAAACACCATGTTTATTAGTGTCATTTCATTTTACAGATACAGCTTTTAGCTTTAATTCACAAGCCGGCATTGAATTAGCAAAGCCTGACCTAAATATGACAGTTTTTTTTAAAGCCTTTTGCAACTTTACAGCCACTACAGTAGAAAAATGCATAATTTGGAAAATAAGCCAGAACAATGTCCTGATTTCAAGAGTTTGTGCGAATTCACATGGACATTTACAGCCCATGAAAAACACTCACCAGATCGTTATTTCACAGTTAATTACAAATCTAATTAGAATATTCAAATTAAAGCTTTCCCCTTTCTTTTCTTCTCTGTGTGAGAGCAGGGAGCCGGGGAAAGAGTGAGAGAGAGAGAGGCAGAGGGAGACTCTCAGTGAGTGGCAATGTGATAACCTGTAATCGGCAGTGCTGCAAACACCTTCTTCCTTTGATGTCCCCCCACTAACATCCTGGCAACAAAGCCGGCCAATTACAAATGAGCTAATTAACTAAATTGTTGATGGAGCATGAAGAGTCCATTCGCTCTGGCGCCTGCACCATGACAACAGTGAATGGGGGCCTTTGTTGTGGAGGTAAGTGTGCGGCCGTGCGAGTTGCCATTAGCTTTTGACGCTTTTTCACAAACCTATCAGGCCCCTCCACGCCAGGAAGGAAAATTTGTTATGGACCAGAGTTGGTTTGAATCCTGCACTGCTAGAGCGAAACCCTGTCAACTACCTGTCTATGAGGTCAAAATGGGCTCTGTGAAAAGCAGTGATGTTTTCTTTGCTAGGCCCCCACAGAAAGACCAAGCACTGTACTGAAGGGGATCCCTTTCAGAGATTGATATTTCCATCCTCAGTCATTTTTATGTGTTATTATGGCTCTGTTCTGGGAGCTCCCCACCCTTCCTCACACACACATGGAAAGCAGGAGGCAGGAACAAGAAACAGCACTACCTCGAGGGATGAAAGTGGGTTGCAAAGCAACTTGCAGAGGGAGAGCAACTGTATGCAGGCTAAAAGTGCTTAAACAGCACACCCTATTTGAGATTTGTGGAACTGTATCAGTTGAACCATCAGATGATTTGGGCTGGCACTAGGATCAACTGATCAGGGAGGATGGCAGCGAAAACTGACTTTTCAGCTTGCCTCAACTACTGCTACACTCAGTATATTAGTATATATAATATATGTTATTTCCAGTATTACATATTGGTATTAGAGCATGTCCTTACTTCAAAAACTGTCCAAAGTCTTCACAGATGTTCTCACAGCCGGGCCACTTGCACACACCGTGACCATACAGGGGGTGAGTCCCTCCACTTTCTTCATGTAGTGAACTAGAGGCGGGCCCAAAAAACGAGCAAACAAGAAACGGGAAATAGCAGATTAAAGACACGCTGAAAGAGGTCAGAGCACTAATTCAGCAATTCATGTGATGAATAACCAGGGCTAAATCAGACAGAGAGAAAGCAAGGGATAAATGCAATAACAGCAGCTTTATAAAAAAGGAAATTTGGGAAAGCTGGGATGTTGATGGCTAACAGCCATTCAATTTAAATAATCACTACAGGGTAACTATATTAAGATGGCAAAGACTAATGTGTGAGAAATAGGCTGAACTACCATCCCCAATGGAAATCTAGTTTTGTCTCCACCGTAGTCACCATCCCATCTTGTAAAGCCATTATGGGGAGGAGGGGTGGAGGCTTTCAAGTAAACATTAAAAATCCAGACAGCCATATAATTTTCATCAGGAGATTAATACTCTGTGTAACTTATGTTCTTTGAGGACAAGGGGAGCAGGGGTGTTCTGGCGTTTTTCAAATGGCACCCAAATAAGTTACGACCCTTCCTAGACAGCACATCCTATTAAAGATGACAGTTTAACCTTTTAGGCCAGGCGCTAGTGTGTGTGTCTGTCTCTGTGTGAAAATGTGAATGAGAGTGTGTTGTGTACAGTCTGTGTCTCAGCGTGTGTTTGTCTGCCTATAGGTTACACATGTGCATGTATGTGTGTGGTCGATGGCTACATGCATCCATGCCTGTGTGTGTTAGTGCAGGCAGAGCTCACGCTGCGTTTTACAGAGGGGCTTTCCCCTCATCGATCCATGGCATGTTAGTAAGCAGTGCTCCTGACAATACTACTTGTTCGATCATTATGAGACACCACACACCCCTCGGGACACAAGCAGATAAAGTCTTTTTTCCTTCCTTTCTTCCTTCTCTTCTCATCCATTCCCTTCCTCTCTCTTTCCCTCTGTCTTCCTTCTAAAGATATCTTTTTCAAGCCTCCTTTTAGTGGTACTGGAAAGATAGCATCTACTTTAAACCAATTACACAGCACTTCCACCTCCAGTGTGAGTCTGTACCGAGCATCTACACAGAGAGACACACATACACACACACACACACACACACACACACATCGCTACACCCTAAGTCCTTATTATAATATCGCCCAAGAAAAGCCTTTGAATAATGCATGGACCAGATAGGCAGATATGTGAACAGTCAGTGTTTCGGTGCTGGGTGCATTTATAAAAGACGCCATCACAAGGATAAACATCCTGGAAACGCCACTCAAGGCATCACGTATTCTGTTTACATGACAAGCAAGCATGGAAGGTAATTTTCAAAAGAGAAAAAAGAAAGAAAGCACTAAATACTTAATGTACAAGGGGGTTACCTTGTCTTCTCTGCCAGAGACGCTTGTTGTAAGTGCGCCTGGCTGCATGGCGTCGTCTCCCCGCTTTTGATATGTGTGTGCAAGCTAAGTGTGTTCAACTGAACGCATGGTCCCCCAGGAGAACAAGGCTCTTATTTTTTTTCCTTAAGACACTAATAAACTTTTGAATAAATAAACAAAACACCCAGCTTTCCCTGAAGTAACGATGGTTTGTTGTTGAGTGCCTTGTTTTGATGTGTTCAATCGTGGCACGGCAACAAACAAGCTCGTGTGAAGAGCATGGGTGCTGTAAACTTTTCATCTTCCCTTGCTTTTTCCTCTGTGATGCATCAAAAAGGTGGCGGATGGCATTTTAGTTGGTTTACCTCTCTCGCTCCCGTTCTCTTTCCCTTTCCCTCTCTCTCCTGTGGTTGAGGGCGGGAGACTGTCCGTTGGCGATGGAATGGTGAGAGATGGGCGGCGATGCTTTGGCGGGATTGGAGGAGGAGGTAGTTGAAGAAGAGTTGTTAGTGGAGAGGTCTAAACCGCCGCCGCCACCCACGCCGGCGCCAGTGCCGCTGCTGTGTTTGATGCCGTTGTCCTCCATTCCGTGACCACCGCCTCCGGTAACATCCTTCCACAACTGCTGGAGCTCTGCGGGGCTCAATCCAGCTAGAGACATCAAGAAGAAGATAGAGAGAGAAACAGATAGAGGAACAGAGATAGTATACTGAATTAATAAAGTTGCTCAACTTAATACTTAATACAAAAAAAGAATCCTAGCTGTTCTATTAGCTCTCGCTTGCACGTTGTGGTTTTCAGTTTACGATGCATTGCACTCTGTGTTTACAGGACAAAAGCTTAGCTCTGTATGGATTATTCAACAGCCAGAGAAATTCCATACAGCTGCATGACTGAAGGCCCTGCTCTCAGCAAGGGCAAACTCGAATATGAAATCACAGTTTCCTGTTTATTGAAGCCACGTGCGGTCTTCTCTGCACAGTCAAATACCAGTTTTAAGCTGGTTATGAATCACTTGTGTAGCTCTGACGCACAACGACTCGTGTGCTTTCAATGAGTAAAACTACATAAAAAAAGACTGATTATACTAAATATGAGCACGTTCCACCTAAAAACAACAATCTTTGTCAACTGCTTCTTTTCAGCTTGGCACAGAATTAAGCAGTTTCCACTCCTTTTATTTCCTTCTAACATCTTCCTGCCTGTTGTCTTCGTCTGCGCCATTTTGGTGGTAAACAACAAACATAGGTGTTTACTTGGCTCGGGAGGGGAAAAAAACAAAAATGGAGCCTGCTCTCTTCTCCTCTCTCTCGCTTGTCTTTTTATTCTTCTCTTTTGCCTCTCCTTGGTTCTCAGTAAAGGCAGTAAACAACAACAACAACAACAACCTCTGAAAGAAGGAGGGGGAGTTGGGGAATGAGGGAATAGAAACAGAGATGGAAAAACAACAAACAGAGGCAGAGCACAGCTGAGAGAGGAACAGAGGAAGACAGAGAAAGCCATAATCAGATGAGAAAAGAGTGGAAGGGAAAGGAAGAACAGAAGACTAAAAACAATCATGAGGAGAGTTAAGGACAAAGTGAACGGTAGAAGAGCATACCAATGAAGGGAGGGCAGACAGACAGACATACTTAAAGATAACGTATGAGAGACACAGCGGCATACCAATTAGAAAAAGACAGACAGGACAGAAAGACAGATGAGTAGTAGGACAGATGCGCTTGGAGACACTAGACAGCCGGAAGGAACAATGAAATAGAGCCAGACTGTGAAAAGCACCAGCAGACAAAAATACAGGAAGTATGTGACTACTGCTGCGAGTCACGTGCTTAATATCAGCGCAACTACCTCCCTGCTCCCTCTTCTTCCCACCACTCCTCCTCTGTTCCCCTCCTCCTCCTCTTACCTGGTGGGGGTAGGGTCTGTCCGGGCAGGGCGGCTTGGCCTGGAGCGGGACCAGGCAGCGTGAGCAGGCCCTGCCGCTGCATGTTGAGCAGGTGCTGCTGCTGTTGGAGCTGCTGCATCTGCAGGAGCTGCTGCTGGAAGACGAGCTGCTGGGCAGCCAGCTGCTGCTGCTGCTGCTGTTGCTATAGAGAGAGAGAGAGAGAGAGGAGGAGGAAGAGGAGAGGAGCAAGAGAGGAGCGAAGAGGAGAGGAGAGGAGAGGAGAGGAGGGAAAATTACAGACGAATTAACAACTGAGTGAGCGGGAGAGGACAGAGGAGACGGAGCGCTGTTTGTGCGTGAAGAGTGTGCACTCAGTCGCCTCTGCTGTGACCTTAGCTACACCTCTCTGCTTCTTCTTCTGCCTCTCTACACGCTCTCTCCCTCTCTGTCTGTGCTCACTTAGTCTTTCCTCTTGGTTTTTTTGGGCTGTACCACCTTCTTCTCCTGTCTTTGTGTATGTTCATGTCTTTGAGCACACACACACACACACACACACACACAAACAAAGCTATACTGATATACCAGCTCTCAAGCCTGTCAGTGTATGTGGCTTGTGATTGTGTATGATACTAAGCCTCTGGTATAATCCCCCCCACCACCACCCCTGATAGTTAATTGTCTCGCCTTCACTGATGGTCTGTTACAGCTTATGTGACCAGAGGGAACTAGCAGAGAGAGATTTAAAGCTGCATGTGAATGCATAGACACAAACACGCACAAACACAAACACACACGCACATCCACTGCACTACACCCCCCCTTCCACTCCCTCTCAGCCCTCCTTGTTGGCTCACAGAGTTGTTTATCGCTGGGCCAGACAGGCAATTGCGTAAGCTTTGTGCAAAAAAAGAAGAAAAAAAAAATACAAAAACAAAAACAACAACAAAATGAAAAACATCAAACTCAGCCACTGCTGCAAAACAACTCAGAAAGGGAGTGAATTTTAGAGAGAGACAAAAGCAGTTGGCTCTGAGCTCTGAAACACAGCCATACTGCAAACACCTATTAGGAAGCAAAAATCTCAGGTAATGATTGGCTGCTAGTGCACATTCACTGAGGCTTAATGGGGTATACTTTTCTGTATTTCCAGTTAGCTATGCATATGTAATGTTTTAACTGCAGAGGCCAGTTTTTGTTGTCACGTTTCTGTATGCTAGTGATGTTGTACCTAGAAAAGTATAGAGACTGAGGGACTGAGAAAGGGAGAGGGGTTGGGTGGGTTTGGGGGGTAAAACCTGTGATGCGCTCACTGGAAAACAGGCTGCATAATGGAGTGGTGGAGGGAGGCGGTTTGTCCCCCCCCACAAACCTCTCCTCTGCCTCAAGAGAAATAAGGGAGCAATTTCTATTCCATATTTGATGGCGAGCCTCCTGAAAAACTCTATTCACAAATCCAAACAGAAACAAAGCCGCCGGGAGGTCAGTTGTGACTTCCTGTAAGGGCAGCATAATGGGCTGCTTGAGGAGAGAGAGAGGGAGATGAAAAAGAAAGACAGAACGCGTGTGTTTATGTGATACCCATTTTTGAATCAATTTAGCCGCTCCCACAGAATTGCCTGGCCGTGGCTCTAGACCTGGACCGACGCTGTTACGCAAATTTGGCTGAGGCTGTCATGCTCGTCTACTTCTCCATGATATCCAAAGAGAACAAGACAGAGGCATGTCTGTTGACCGGCTGCCTGTCATTGTGATTTATGAGCGATGCACAACGCAACTTCAGAGGTGCTGCATGTGTTTGTGTGCCCGCAGAAACACTTCATTAACGAGGTGGCTGCAGCACCCTTTGACTTGAATTTGTGCATGTGTGAGCATGTGTGTGCATGCAGACAACACATGAAACAGTTTGGTAACACTGTCTTTAACTGGATCTCCATACTTTATAATGCTAGCAGGAATCAGAAGAGAATAGCCAGCACTGCATGTGTATGCTGCGGGGTTATTGTAGTATTATACCTCTGGGTTAACCAATATAATTACTTTATTTCTAGAACAACAAATCTGTCTGTTTTATGCTGCTTATTACTATGTATAGAGAATCTACATGCACACATTCACCATCATTTCCCCCATGAGGCCACATTGCTATGTTGCGTCCCTGGGTGTGCACTTACCTCTTTAACCTGCTTGCCAGGGTGTTGCTGCTGCAGAAGCTGCAGATGAAGCTGTTCCTGTTGCTTCTTATAAAACTCCTGCAGGTGTTGCTGTACATAAACACACAAGCAAATACAAGCAAAGGTAGAAGTTCAAAATGAGTTTATATATTTGTCAAAGCAAAGTTAAAAAAACCCCCCCAAAAAACTGAAATTTTCTGTTACACAAACTTGGTGAGGCTGATCTATGATATCTTTTCAGTGTCAGACTCAAATCTTTGCAGTCTTTCACAATTTATTTCCTATGGAATGTTAATAGTCCCACAGTGCTGCAGGGATAACAATCCATCATATTAACTATGTATTTAGCTGCCAGAAGGTACTGGCTTCCTTTGGAGTGGTTGAAATAAACAAAATAAACTCTCTTAGGATCAAGCTCTGTACTTTAAACTGATTCTATTAACACACATAGTCAGACCGCTATTTCATATCATAACTTTCATATCATTTTTTTTTCCATGTGGCTGTTTGGCCTAAAAAGAGAATCCAGAGCAGGCCAGGCCACTGGAATGCATGATCCAATTCTGTGCAAACTGCCACTGAAATATACAAGACTTAACAGATTATATGCAAGAATCAATTGAGAAATATTTTTAAATATGTAAATCAACAACAGAAGGTAGCAGATGTTGATTTTGTGACAGATGTGTATGACAGGTGATCAAGCTTTCTATCAAATCTTATGTGAAACTAAAAATGTTGAGTCATATTTTAAGACAAATCCCTGTACTTGCACAGTAGAGCGTGAAAGCATGTGACCACATCGAGCTGGGGCGCTCTTAATGAAGAAGAAGAATCAGAATGACTGACATTCTTAATTAAACTATTGTCTTTTCCTTAATCAAATCTATGAATGAGAAATGCATTTCAACTCTGCCGAGTGCGCTTTCTCAAGTTGATTCCAAATATTACATCATCCATCACTTATCGTTCAGCTTCTGCTGTACAGCCCAACTATGCCCTACTCTCACAGTCCCTGATGGATCCTTGTCAGGGAATTGAACCAGCGACACACTAGAGACGGTTAATTAGAGGTGACATGCAGGAGTACGTCAATTTCCGATTCCCCTTGGTAAGCGTGTCAAGGACACGGGGCTGTGGTGAGTTGGCGTGAGTAACTGGTGGCTGGGCACACTTATGTGGAGGGGTTGTGTGTGCGTTTTTGTGTATGCCTGTAGAAACACCAGACTTTGCACCAGACTAAAATGAAGATAAGCAAAGATTAGGATACATTTTTATGTGGATTTAAATGTGTAACTGTATGGATGTGGGGGTAAACAGCAAACCAGCCTAGGTGATGATGGGGCACGGCTCGCAACAAAGTGCGCGTGTCTCTCGGTATGTCACAGCACGAGTGTCACAATGTTCATACAGTGCATTGTAGGTGGGAGTGTGTGTACCTGCTGCAGCATTACAGCCTGCTGCTGCTGGAGCAGGGCCTGGAGCTGCTGGGGGGAAAGCACCTGCTGCTGGAGGATCTGCTGCATCTGCTGCGGCGTCATCACCTGGGGACTCATCATGGCCACTGACACTGGAACCTACACATGGACGATGATGGTGGGGAAAAACAAAGAAACGAAGAGCTGAATAAGTTTTCAGGCACAGTGGCATGGATCTGTGTGGTTTGAGAGGTAGGGAGAGCAGGCCTCTCATGGCCGTGACGCTTTGCAGCCTAGAGGAGATGCTGAAGGACAGATGGGTGCCGTGCCTTTGTGTTGCTCATCTTATTTTCCTTCCTTCACCCCGCTGGGAAAAGTAAAGGATTTAAATAGACATAGACCTTAATTAGCAGGACCCTTGAACTTCCCCACTTTAGCGCGCCTATCAGCGCTGCTATTATAAAACAGCGTGAAAATGCACAACTCTAAAGTTGATTGAAACTACGCTGATGAAGTGGACGCATGGCAGGAACAATCAGCATGATGTCATGGCAGTTTGGGGTGTACCTGAAGTATTCTTTTTTAATATGTTGGAACGGTGTGAAAGCAACTCTTAAGTTCTCATAAAGGCTGCTGGTGTAGTAGGCTACGTAATTTTGAAAAATGCATGCCCTTTTTTAGGTAATACTCGCTGCAGTAGAAGAACATCACCAAAACAAAACCAAGATGCGTACGCTGCTTATGCCACATTCTTCTGAGGAGACAGTGTGAGCCACTTCCGAGGCAGCAGATCAGTAGAACGATGATACGTTTCTCTTCGGGCTTTGATTGCGTGCACACGTTCTAACAGGGGAGAGTAGGCTTGCGGTGATATTGTGGAATTTCTGTTCCTTGTAGCTGCTTAAATATTGAATGACTTTTGTGGGGATTTTTGTGTGTGTGTGTGTTTGTTTACTCCTCAGTTATGGAAAAAAAAAGCCAACATGAGTGAATGATTTAGTGTTCAGTTCGGTTCAGTAACACAACAGCTCAATGCTTTTTTACTGAATAAGAAGACTAAAGGGGGCAGGGATAGCTCAGTAGGTAGACTGGTGGCCCCATGGTCGGGGGTTCGATTCCCCTGAACAGCTACCCTGAGGTACCCCTGAGCAAGGTACCGTCCCTACACGCTGCTCCCCGGGCGCCCAATGGCAGCCCACTGCTTCACTGAGTGAATGGGTTAACTGCAGAGAGGAATTTCCCCACGAGGATCAATAAAGTATACATTATTATTATTATTATTATTAAAGCGGCACATTTCCAACGTTTGCCGATACAAATTAGTTTGTTGTTTCTTGGACAAGAATTGTAGCATCCTGGAGCTGAATGGTGAACAGGCAGGCATTTTAAACTTCAACACAATTAAAATATCAACATGTAGTAACACTTTTACTGAACTGCGACACTGCTTAGCATAGAGGTGCCATGACAGTAGCTAGCCTATATGGAGTGTCAAGGGGCCAATAAGACGTCCCTGTCCTCATCGCCAGCTAATCAAGCTGGCTTGATTACTTTCCATGTGCGTCTCTCCTCCCTCCCTCTTCCTCTCTCTCCCGTTCTCTCTCTGTCAGGCCTTGACACGTCCTTGTTTAGCTCTCCTCTCCTCAACGCCTACCCCCCACCCCAGGTTTTCCCCCCTCTTTGATTAGCCGAGACATTTGCATGGTCACTACACATTTTTCATTTTAGAAGTCATTATGCATTAGTGGCTCCTGATCGCCCGCCTTGACTAATCCTGATGAACTGAAAATCACAGCTGAAGGTCAACTTCCAGCCGGCCCCGCTGCACATTCATATTCATATTCAAACAAATCCTGCCTCCATTGTTCATTAGGGTCTTAGAGAGAAGGGACTCCATCTAAGGTGGAAGAGATGGAGGAGGAGGAGGAGGAGGAGGAGGAGGATGTTGTTGTGGTACATCTCTTTTCTTCTCTGGACTCCTCGATGCAAGAGTACAAGAGAAATTGCACTCACAATACACGAGGTGCGAAACAAAAGCCGTCAAAAAGTTGCAAATTAAACAGTCCACGTGTAGTTATGCAAATGCCGTGCTTACACCTTCAATGTTATTAACCCTTAAAGGTACATTTGCAAGGTAAGTAATTACCCCCACAGTCACTCCTGTTTTTGTGTTACATGCCATTACAATGGGACGCGTGCAGCCAAGAAACAACACGAGAGATGCACTCATTAAGACTATTAATTGGGTGCTGGCTCAGAGATGTTTAAGTTCACAAAAAAAGGGGGGAAATAAAAGATTGCATCTTTTTTGGGGGTGATTTAGCACAATGTATGCAGATGCATTTATTTTCTGCGTGTTATTTCTAACCATTTTTAGCTTAGAACTGATAAAATATAACCATTCAGATTCAGGGATTTTAGCAACAATGAATACAACTAAACAAAACAGAAAAAATCAATAAAAACAGAAAGCAACCAGGTTATGAGATGAGGAAGATCTCTTTACACTTTCATTAACTTTTTAGAGACATAATGGGTGATAATCATCTTCATTTCACTGCTCCAAACAAAAAAAAAATAAAATAAAATAAAGGAAGGGGAACCAAAACGAGAGAAAAGGCAGAAGGAAGAAAGAAAGGGGAGAAAAGGCACTGGCCCACGTCTATTGTGAAGTGCAGCACAATGCTAATTCCAGCATTTAACTGCATGCTTTTCTGCTTGACGTATCAGAGGCTCCAAGATGAAAGCAGATAAGTAATTGCTCTCCTGGTTCTTATTCTTCACTGACAACCCATAAATTTAATTTTACACACACGTTCATTTACATTTTCGAGTATATGACATGATAATTGCAGGAATATAACACCTCCATTCTGCAGGATACTGCAGGAGGGCTTGATTGACATGAGCGGTGAATTGAAAGGAACAGGAGGCTGAATTGCCTCTCCTTGAAATGATTTTGCCACGAAGGGATAAAATTAATGAGCATTTAGAAGACGCTGGCAGTGGCGTAAACATCCATGCACCGTGAATAGACTCTCTTTCGTAGAAGCGGAGCCGTGATATCCAATTGGTCTGTGCCTGTTTCTCTGTAATCCAAAAGGATACATTTCCAGTACTGCAGCACCAAAAAAAAGAAAAGAGAAAAAGTATTAATGGTATTTATTAAATTGTCTGAAATTAGCTGCAGCTGATGTCGCCACTGGGGACCTTAAAAAGAGAAAAGGTTAGCCTCCTGGTTTTAATAGTGCAAATTTGGATGGAGAGCAGCAAGCTAATGAGTTTTAAAAATGGCATTTGAATGTAACACCAGCTTTATAGACATTTGTAAAAAAAAAAACAAAAAAACAAAGTAGTTAAAAACTGCAAATTTTGAAACATTTGAGCTGCTATTTATTTCCGCCCCTCGTTTTAATAAGCACGTGGAGCTACACTGACATGAAGGTGGAGAGGGTAGAGAGCAAAACAAAAGCCATTTAAATTGGCTGATGATGAGAAAACGTTGCTGGGGCCCTCACCAGAACAAGCAGATCATTACACCGCACTTGTAACACCTGCACCCTATATCCAGCCTCTCCAATGCTCTGTGAAAGGTCAAGCTCATCCACAGAGAGCTCAGGTATCTCTTCCTGAGATGGCTCGCACAGTTGTCTATCCTGACCAATGGACACTTCCAGACATTACACCCACTGTGCGGCACTTTATCCGTTTTTTACGAACAAACTCAAATGAGCTAGAGCAGAGATAAAATGTATCAGAGTTCTAGCTCGAACAATTAGTCTAGCAGAGGGGAATTCCTATTATTTGATTTTATTCCATCATACTTAGCACTAATAAGCAAGCGGGGTGGGGGGTGGGGGGGCAGTGAATAAATGGCAGTCAGAAACACTGAGGGGGTTGGAACATGTGGCTGTTATCAACGACATAAGTTGCTGTAGTACTGAACGGGGAACTGTGTGGAGCTTCAGACACGGCTGAGATAAAGGCAATGAGAAATGGAAGGGTCCTAGTCGGTAATTATTGCGGATCCTTGGCAGGAGAGTCACTGCTAATTAAGCCACAAGATTCATTTTACACATGAAAAAGAAAAAAAAAAGATTAAGAAATCTAGAGAGAAAAGAGACAAACCTCTCTACATCTACCCTACATTTCCTTATTTCATCTCAATCTCCTGGGGGGGCACGGGCCAAAACGCAGAGCAGACCTCCACCGTAGTTTGTGGACTTCTGACCTCTCAACTCCACTTCAGCTGACACTGCTCATTTACTAGCCAATTACTGCCAAATGTGGCTGGGCGATTATTGATAGCTAGGACTCTCCACCAGAGGACCACCGAGGCAACAGGGCAAGCTGGTGTGGCTTGCACCTGACTGAGAAGTTTGCAACGGGCCTGACTGTGTTTCCTATGCAAAATAACACACGCATACATAAGAGTGATTACGCTCAAATTCATGACGTGTGTTCAGCTTAGGGAGATCAATACTGTAGATTGTCAGGACTGAAGCTAAGTAGATTACAGAATGTTTTCCTAAATCAATTTCCATAGCAGTTTGGCAGCAGTGCATGGGAAGTGCAATTTATCATAACATAAAGACCCATCATGTAAAAGCCTCTAATAAAAAAGCCCAAGGAGATTGGAACAGGCTTAGCACAATTTCCATATTGATTTATCTCTACACGAAAGAAAGTCACTGATTAAGCGTCTTGAATGTAGTGTAGCTGTGCGACATTGTGCACATTGTTTGTGTCACTATCAGTACAAATTGTCACACCTTTATCATTAAACTGGCACAATTCACTCCCGACTGATGCCTCCCTGCAGGTGCACACAGTTCAAGAGTAAATGGGAGCGACAGAAAGAGCGAGCGGGAGGGAATTATAAAAGAAAGTGCAGAGAGAGGAGAGAACTGAAATAGAAAGAAAGTGAGAGAGCACAAGTGAGAGCAGGTGGATGTGGGGTGCGTGTGTGTGTGTCAGGAGTGGGGGTGGGGGGTTACTTTCCTCTGATGTTG
>VUQG01015450.1:0-16195 GCA_015106755.1 Etia nguti
AGATATATGTGTGTGTATATATATATATATATATATATATATATATATATATATATATATAAACCTTTAAATAGAACAAAGCTGAGAGAAATCAAACCAAATGTCAACAGAAAACTAAAAAAAAGAAAAAGAGTCTAAATCCAATAATTTAAATTTCTCCAAACTACTGAATGAGCTGGGCTTGAAAAAATTCAATAAATATTTTCTCCAAATCACAAGTAACAACGACAGCCTCTGTTGTTTTGAATACATGGAAGTAAAGTGAAACTATTAACTGAATGAGGAGCACATTCCTGTTAATACTATACCATAGTTGGGGTTTCTGGACTTTGAAAGTCAGAATCACTAAAAGGGCAAAAGCCATATTCATTAATGAAATGATTTTTTTAATGGAATATTTTTTTCTACTTTTTTTCATTGTCACTGTGACTTGACATCATGATTAACTGAAGGAACGAGTATTACAATAGAAAGGCACATTCTACTGAGTTTAAAGGAAGCTATCGAAATCCACACCAAAACTTGTGGTTTCTTTCTTTGTCCATGTTTCACCTCTCTATCAAGTTTCATGAAATCTAGCTCGGTAGTTTTTGTGTAATCCCGCTGACAGACACCCCCGGTGAGGCCCTCCACATGGCAGAAAAACAATGGAAAACTCACTGTAATTACAGGCCTGAAAAAACTGTTAATCCTTAGAGCCCTGTCACTGCCAATCTAGACACTTTATTTTTATTTTTTTTAAACATTTCTGGCTCTGGGAGCTTTCAGTGAAGCTTTGACACACAGTCATAAAGATAGGATATCTGCTCTCTCAGGAAACATGTTTTGGTACCTGAATGTGGAAAATGTGGATAAAAGACATCTTTAAGTGCCGAGGAGCAAGCTGCCTCCATGCAAAAAAGATGAGGCCGGATAAGGAGGAAGCTATTTGTTCTGACGCCGCTAAAGTCAGGCTAATTAATTTCAGTCAGACGTGCTTCGCTGTCAACATCCTTTGGCTTTATTAATGGATTTCATATTATCTGATTCTGACTGGTATTTGCATTCTGAAAGAGTGGGGATGTATTTGTTGATTTTTCCCACCATCCTTCATTTGCCAGTAATATTGTGTGTGTGTATGTGTGTGTGTGTGTGTGTGTGTGTGTGTGTGTGTGTGTGTGTGTGCGCAAAGTAAATGGGATCGTGAGAGCACGCTTTCATTTTATATGGCAAAATTTAGCTATCACTATACAGGATTTTATAGGCAGAGGTTTCTCATAGACGACTGTCATCTCCACCTACACCTTTTGGTTTCATGATTGTGCGTCCAACTCACATAAGGAGTAATGCATTTTTAATTGTGTGAGGGTTTCCTAGCACTTCATGTGCCTGCTGTCTGCTGTCTATAAAACATAGTCGGGGACAGGAGAGAAATAGTGTATCACATTCTGAATATTTTAAAGGCTAAAATGAAACATTTATGCTCTAAATAATGAACTTACAACCCCTAGTCTCTGACTTTACATTAGAGAATATACAAAACAAGACACCTTTGTTCAGCTTGCCTAGGTCTTTGCATCATTCATTTGCTTCTTGACAATGGCTATAAGTAACAGACTCCCTTCACGCCTTTGTTTTCTGACTTTGAAATGGATCTCAGGAGAAATAATGAAAGCCTCCGTTGTTAGTTTCAGTCATATCTCCCTACACTCAGTGTGGCTTCAGTGTTTTGCATAATGTCCATGAATAACGGACCCATCTTGGAGGTACAGTCCCAAATAGAACCTAGTTTTAGCAGAAAATCCCATTTGAGCATCGCTGTGAGTTCACCTGCACCACGTAGAGCATGTAACACTCGCGGTTTACTTGACTGAATTATTGCTTGTCGTTGTTAGTGTGGGCTCTCCCCATCATTATCTCCAAATGATCAACAGTAGGGCATTTTGTAACAGCTGTTTTAGGCAGGTCAAGTCTGGCCTGTCTGTTTCAGTAAAAGGTAAAAATCATTTAGAATATAAGTCATATGCATGTGAAATTGGGTTCTTGTGTATAGTACTGTGCCATAAAAACAGCCTTTGTAAGGGTATTTGTTGAGTCACCATTTGGGTAAAGACTATACTGTCCAGTATGGAAGATTTCTCGTGTCTTTACCCACTAAAACCCATGACTCAGAGACATTCTTCCATAATAGACTGCACTTTATCTTTATACCAGCAAATTTTTGAGGCTCTCCCTCCCATTCTATTTAAAAGTAGAATGGGAGGGAGAGCCTTCAGTTTTCAGGCCCCTCTTCTGCAGAACCAGATTCCACTTTGGATTCGGGAGACAGACACTATCTCTTTTGGGCTTAAAACTTTCCTTTTTGCTAAAGCATATAGTTAGGGCTGGATCAGGTGACCCTGTAGGCTGCTGGGGGATTCCCATGATGCATTGATTGTTTCTTCTTCAGTCACCTTTCTCACTCACTTTGTGTTAATAGACCTCTCTGCATTGAATCATACCTGTTATTAATCTCTGTCTCTCTTCCACAGCATGTCTTTTATCCTGTCTTCCTTCTCTCACCCCAACCGGTCGCAGCAGATGGCCGCCCCTCTCTGAGCCTGGTTCTGCCGGAGGTTTCTTCCTGTTAAAAGGGAGTTTTTCCTTCCCACTGTCGCCAAAGTGCTTGCTCATAGGGGGTCATATGATTGTTGGGTTTTTCTCTGTATGTATTATTGTAGGTTCTACCTTACAATATAAAGCACTTTGAGGTGACTGTTGTTGTGATTTGGTGCTGTATAAATAAAATTGAATTGAATTGAATTGATTTATATAAAACATGCTCACTGCATGACCTTGTTTCTACAGTACTGGCCTTGTATACGTTCTATAGAGGCCTTCCAGCTGCTGTAATTGGAGGTCCTTATCTCCTGCCCAGTGGTATCAGTCGTATTTCTCAACCATCTGACTTAATAATACAAAGATGCCCTTGAACTTTGTTTTTTTCTACTTAATTAAAAAATATTTGGCATTGTTTATATATATATATATATATGACATTGTAGTTTACAGTCGGCAGTCGATCGTTTAGTTTAACATGCAAATCTTAAGCAATCGTGACTTCCTGATTTCACTTCCAAGTGGGGAGTAAAAGATTAAGGAGTAAAGTGTAAGTTCTGATGTCAGGGTACGCCATCATAATGTCTCTATGGGGAGTGAAAGAGTGAGGCGTGAATTTAGGCTCTGACATTGGAGTTTACCACCATCCTTCCCCACACACTGTTGTTACTTCCATGTACAAATGACAGTGCCTGGCCCACACTTATTCTCCCAGTCTGCCATCCTCAAAATGTACATGAAGACAGTGAGTGGGGAGTGACAATAACAACTCTTCCTTGAAGAGGAATGTATACTCAGAGGCTATACTCAGATGTGGGGGTGGAGGTGGTGCCAAAGAAGTGATGCATGAACAGCAGCGAGCATAGATTTCAGTGGGAAAGCAGGCAAATTTAGAAAATAAGTGAGCAAAGCACTAATGATATAAGTGCAAATGAGTTTCAGTAGCAGGATGCACTATGTGAGAACAGTTGAATTGACTGCCTAAACTATCTTCTAGGGTATCTGTAAATTTGACCACAGCCAAGAATGCACGCAAAGCAGGAGTTTCACTGTATTAATAAAGCAATAATAGCAGCCATTAAGATGTGTAAACTACGAAGAGTGTGTAGCCAACTGTCTTGCAGAACCCACATGTATCTGCAAGATAAATGCTTTTAATTGCCGCCCGAAGGAGAGCGAAGATCAATGACTGACATTCTTTGTCAGCTCTAATTTGCCTGGTTATATTTAGCCCTTATTTTGATGCAAGTTCTCAGGAGGAATCTACAGTCTTCAATCGAAGTTTCATGTGTGTGCCAAAATCAAAGGGAGATTATTTTTTGGGATGTTTTACAAATTTCAAATACTTGAAGTACGTTACCATCGATGGGTCGAGGTTGGTGGACTAGAAACATACCTGTGGGAAAATAGCAGCAAAAAAAAGGTGGATTCAAATCCAGTCTTCTAAGACAGAAATAATATTAACATTCCCAAAAACAAAAAATCTTGACTTATTTTACCTGCTAAAGAAGAACATTTGGATTCAGTATTTTTTTTTAAAAACCTCGCAATTAGACGCAGGGTTGTGCCGAGGTGAAGGAAATGTGCTGAAGCGCACAGTTTGTGAGATGGTTTAATTTAATTTCCATATCAAAAGCATAATATGTATTGAATGTTTGCAGCAAGGGCTGCACTGCTTTTGTATTTTTCTTTGATGTGGACACATTTGTGTTCAGACAAACACATTCTAGGCTCTTCTCGAAGGATTCGACTGGCTGCTTAGCACACAGACTTCAGGCTGCACGTCTCTTTCTGCCTTTATTCTTCTCTAACACAGGTTGTCAGATCTGTATATTGACTCTACTTTTCTCTTCCCAGGAGTACCAGATCGATATTATCTTCGCCCAGACCTGGGTGGACACCCGTCTGCGGTATAACAGCAGCAGCATGCGGATTCTAACCCTCAACAGGTATATTAGATTTAGTAAAGACATACTAAAAAAGTTTAGTAAAGACATACTGCAAATATACAGGAACCTTTATTAAAAAACTCCTACATATATCAGCTTTGTGGGTGAATCAATACCAATCTAGAAATAATTATACTAGATCTCTTTTTTAAAATGAACTATAACTCCAAGACACTGCTGTGGCTATTTTTCACCACTTTAGCATCTACTATTTGAACTTTTTCATATGATGAAAACAATATTCTTCTCTCCCTGTGTCTCTCTCTCTCTGGAAGAGGCCTATAATTAATGGAACAAATTGATTGGTGTGCTTTGTTTTCCCCTAGTTGCCCGAGTATTTTATTATCCTCTTATTGGGAATGAGTACAGCCTCGTGCATTTCAGAGAAATCTGAGGGAATCAGTCTTACCTCCTTTCCTCTCTCTCTCTCTGTATCAATTTACTTTTTTTTTTCAAACAGCAATATGGTGGGTCTGATCTGGCTGCCCGACACCATCTTTAGAAATTCCAAGAACGCCGATTCTCACTGGATAACGACGCCCAATCAGCTGCTCCGGATCTGGAACAATGGGAAAATACTTTATACCCTGAGGTAAAACCCTTCAAAACACATGAAAACATACAGAACAGGAAGATAAAAGAACAAAAACCTAGCACAGTCACATCAGGCGCTGAATGGCCAGCGACTGCTGGCAAAAAGTCTTTTTATGAGAAATACTCCCTCTGTTCTGATTCTTAATGCCGACTGTATATTGTGGCTAAACAAAATTCTGCCATCAGTGTTGACATTGAGTACAGACAATAAAAGACATTTAGACTTTAGACAGTCTAAAGAGCCAGATGAATGAAACCATCTGTATGGGAGCATAGCAATCCAGAATTGTGGCTGCAAAAAAGACAAAAGAAGAAAGAAGTCAATGAGGAAAGACTTTTCTGTTGGGTTTACTGGCAGATTCACTATTTTTTCATACATTTTAAATTAAATCCAAAATCAGTGCCAGAAAGGAAGATTTACTGGCTAACAACTTGTGACTGACAAGTCATTAGCCAATGAGCCTGCAATCTCACGGTCACATGTGCCCCTCATTATCATATTTGATTTCAAAAGACCAAGATGGCGATAAAGAAAACATTTTAAGCCATGGGTGATGTCACTGTACCTCCATCTGTAATTTAGCATTATAACTCTTTGAATGTTTGTTGTTGATGTGAAGGTATTGCAAGTGGGTCATTTACAATAAATATATGTTTTTGTTAAAAGGAAAAAAACCTCTCATTTTGTAGCTTTGTCTAAAATCAGTTTTTTATATTCCCAAAGAAATAAACACAGAAAGAAGTCATCATATTTAAAAATCCAAACCCTAAACCTTTAAAAAAACATTGGAGCATCGGCTGTCAGGTGCCAAAAGTAAATCTTTGAAAGTAGAATCAGCCTCAACATGCAGATTGCTATCCATTTTATCTTGTCTTCCTGTTAGAGAGATGAGACTTGCCTTTCTTAAGGTGTTCTGTGACTGAAGTCGAATAATTAATACCAATAGAGAGCATTGACAGAACTAATAGCAGACAACTGCAAACCCCCAACTGATCACTGCGTAAGGCTACCCCTCCTTCAGGTTGGTTTTGCCAGAGGTTTCTTCCTGTTAAAAGGGAGTTTTTCCTTCCCACTGTCACTAAGTGCTTGCTCACAGGGGCTCATGTGATTTGGGGGGTTTCTTTGGAATATTTTAGGGTCTTGACCTTGTGAATTAGCGGCACATATATGAAACTGTTTAATATAGCTAGAATCGTTCGATGTTTTCAGTCAATAGGAACACAAACTGTTCAAAAGTTGTGGGGTTAAAATAGGCTGCAGTTTAAAATTAAAAATAACATATAATCAGGGCACAGCGTGTAATTAAAAACGGATTAACATTTACATGATCTGCATCAGTCACGTTTATTGTTTGTGAGATGGCATTATCTTCCCTTCCATTCATGCAGAACGGTCCAGTGTATGCTATGTTTGAGGAGGTAACACAAGGAACAACGGGGCACCTTCCTTTAGCATTCAAAGACCAGTCATTATTATAGCTGCCATGCCAAAACACTCGCAGTCGCTCAGTCAGGAACGTTCAGAAATGAAATTCACTATTTGACTGCAGTTGGTGAGTCACATAGACAAACAGGAAGACACAGACAGAGAAACACAGAAGGCAGATCCAGAACAATAAAGAGTAAAATAAAATCCCAGGAACATTACAGTTGTATAAATCATTTTAGTAACAGCAAATAATCTGTTGTAGAAAGCAGCACCTCCCACACATACAGAACTCACAGCAATGCGATTTTGATTTGTCTCTTTTTCAATTCTAACTGCATCTTTCTCACGTTACATGAGTTTCTCTACCGAGAAGCTTCTACCACAAAGCATTCTTTACCTTTGGTGCAGTAAGATAAAACTCTTGTGTTTCTTTCCATTTTGTTGCTTTTGTTCTGACAGCCTTTCAGTGGCTGAGTAATGACACACAGGTGAAGGTGATGGCCTTATGACAACCCCCCCCCGCCGACTGTGTGTCTGCACCTACAGCAGAAAACACTCAGGATTCAAGTGGACGGGTTCCTTTTAAATTGAAGTGGCATCTGGGTTTATGAGTCCTCAAGCTCTGACATGAGCTTTTTTTTCTGTCTTGAAGATCAAATATCACCTGTGCATCCAGTATTTCAAGCTAAAGCTCGCCTAATGGCAAAGAACCGCCTTGAGTGTTTGTTTTCAGACATTTTGTGGAGCAGATGCACAGCTGCTGCTGTTTCAGGACAGTTCAGGTCCTGTCATGGAGGCAAATAAATTCAATAAACGACATTTCCCAAAATGACTAGGATTCTCGTGTAAGACTCTGGCATTTCATTCCTTTGTTTTGACTGGCAAATTTCAGTTAGTTCCCTGCCTGCTTGTGCAAATACTCAGAAGGGAGCCACTTTTCAGACAGCCCGCTTCCATTTTTAAATTATGGGAGGAATAATTGTAGCAGGAGGATTTTGGATGTTGTAGAGGTTAATAACAGTGTGATCATGAACTACTAAATTGGGCCATAAATATGCCTGTTATCAACAGGGGTCGGTGGTTCAAGATTAAAAAGGCGCTGCTGTGAAACACCAAGTTTATAGCTGCACTAATCAATATTTTAATATCAACAAAAGACTTAATGATTATCTCTAATGTGAAAGGGGTCTCTTATGGTGACACACCCACAGGAATTAGCAGCTGATGTGGCTGTTCCCATCAGCTCTACAAAGTATTTCAGGAGCAGTTAAAGGGGAGTTCAAAACATCATTTTGTAATCTGATACTGGATCTTTCAGTTCTGTTTAAAAAACCCAATTTTAGTTCAGTTCCCTCAGAAGACCGCTTTCTTCTGATTGGCTGCATCTCCAAAACAGGTTTGAAAAGCAGGTGGGTGGGGCTTACGTTAAATTTGCTTGTTGTAATGTAGTGCTTTTCTATTTTTCTTGAGCACTCATAGGGCTTTATACAACATGCCCCATTCACACAAGCACTGTCCACCATAAGTGAGGTCTGCAGTACTGAAGGCTGTTGTTCTGGGTTCTTTTGTTACCCAGAACATATCAGCACTCATGGACTAATTTTGGTAGTCCAGCCACTGCTGGGAAAAGTCCACCACTGTTCCAAGTTTGTTTTGTTTTTTTCCCCATTTGTGGGTAATGGCTCTTCAATAGAGCCCCAAAGCCTTTGTGGCTTTGGAGAGGGTTACAAATGGATTTATAACCCATTCCACACTGACAGATGCCAATGACTTTAGTTCTCAGCAGTTTCTTTAGATCTTTCAGCCTATTTCACTTTGTCAGATAGGTTTTGTTTAAGTTACCTCTTGACTCAACAAGTCTAGCAGTTATCAGCCCTGGGTGTGGTGGTGATATTGAACTCAGCTTTCCAAAAAACATGTGGTTAATTACAGTTAATGTTTATGATTTAACAAGCTAACTGTTTTTTATTTTCTCTTTTGCTAAACCAGACAGTTTACAGGCAAGTGAAAAAAGTTTGTGACTACAGATCAGCACCAAACAAGCTAAAGAAATAGCAGGAAATTAGATATTTATGTCTGGGGTTATGCTAAGGTCACTTTACAGTTTTAAATCTGAGTATTGTTACAGTAACCTCCTGATGTACAAGTTACTCACAAAAAAGCTAGCAGCTACATGGTGTAAACAATCATTTAGCTACACAAGATAATTTTGTTCAGTGTGCTAAAGAAAAAAAAATGATATCAGCAGCTTTAATAATCATTTAGTTTCTCAAAACTGTAAGTAGGATATTTCTAAATCAAAAAGGCAGTAAACAAAATGTGCTTGTTTTGCTCATATCTAAAAAGCTAACTTACCCACAACTGTGTATTAATGCTAGCAAGCGAGGAAATTTCAAAAGACTGCTGCATGTTAGCACCTAGAAAGACTGATTCTTCTCACAAATAAGGAAAAATAATCCTCTTAACAAAGTCTTCTTCTTCAAAAAAACACACTTGGCCTGAAAGTTTTTGCTTTTAAGAGCTCATTTTATTTGTTCTAGCGTATCTCTCTGTGATGAATTTGAAAAGTCTTGCTTCGTTAGCAGGTTATTAAGTGTCAAAGAGACGTATATTTGGGACCATATTCGCCTTGACTGACACATCTCTCTCATCTCTGCCGTGTTCGTTGCTGCTTGTTCTTTTTCACCTCAACTCCACTCTCACAATTTGGCTTTTCCGACTCCCGACAAGGATGGAAGCAAAAATGCAAATTGAAACTGTACATCATCTGCACTTTGTTCACCTCGGAACAAGACGAGCGAGGCAGCCCCCTTCCTGCTTTGACAAAGGCTCCTCTTTTGTGCTCCAAGTCAGGCGTTTAATGAGGAATTGTAGCAGCGACAAAGACACAACAACACAAGTCAAAGAAAAAGCCCATTTTCATGACGGTGGCATTTTTACAGCCCTTATCGTATCCAGTGCAAATTATTTTTAGGATGATTTATTAAAGTGACACATAGAGCATATAACTTAAACTGAATTTATGTTTTTACCTTACTTGTATGAAGAATCCCATGTGTCTTTTTAATCACTGTTGCTTTTCCTTAACGGCCGGTGTATTGACTTATCCAGTGATCTTAGCTAGAAATCCTGTTTTTAGAAGCTGACATGCCCTGGGGTCCTGACATGCCTGAAAAACCAAAACTGATACCGATGATGAAGCATTTGTGCCATTTTCAGGGATTTTACACATCAACCAAGCAACAAAGTGTGAACTTGTACCATCTGGGTGGAAGCCAGTGCTCTTATACTGTAGTGCATAATGTGATATAAGCAGTGATGAATCCAGTGCACTCAGACCATGTGCTTCATGGGCCGAGAAATGAAGCATCCAAAGCAGTTTAGTGCCTTGAATATCTTTGTCTAAGTGCTTCTGTCCCTCTGCACTTGTCTTACTCTTCAGGATGACCATCAACGCAGAGTGCCAGCTGCAGCTCCATAATTTCCCAATGGATGAACACTCCTGTCCTCTCGTCTTCTCTAGCTGTGAGTATTGGGATTAGCATGCACATAGACACGGAAAACACACATAAATATGCAGATACTCATGCCTATACACCTCTAGGGCAAGACTTTTAAAGCAGGCGGGAAACATCCTGGAGAAAAAATGGAAACCAAATAGAAAGTGAATTAAAGGCTAAGAGAAAAAGTGCTATCAGTCAATCAACTTTATTTGTATAGCATCTTTTGTGCAGGTTAGTGCAGTTCAAAGTGCCTTACAGATGACTGAAAGTATGAAAACAGTGAAGAAACTTATTAAGGACTTATTTAGATATTAAAAACACTGGAGCACTAGAGCATCATTCAGTGGTGAGTGTCAGGGCTTTTTTTCCATCCCAAACTATGAATTTGACTTTATATAACCAATTAATTTTGTAGTAAACCCACACACACAATAACGGAGAATTGGGAAAAGAGAAAGCAACTTTTTGCATATTACAATTAGCATATTAATGATCAAGGAACTGACCTCACAGCCCATTGTTCATTCGTGCAAAGGTACTGTTTATAAGGTTGGGGAAACCTACAGTCAGCTGAGACCGAAGAAGTCACTTGGATGAGTGACAAAATGTTTGTCCCACTGAAAACGCGACATCCAGATGAACAGAATCAACTTTTTGGGAGAAAGCAACTACTTTCAGCTAACCCCTTATTCATGAGTGTCACCACATATGGCTTCTTTACATTGTTAAATCCAGAATCTAATTTAAAATCATTACCCTCACATACAAGGTCTTAAATAATGAGGCCCCATTTTATCATAAACAGGTTTCTTCCTGTTAAAAATGAGTTTTTCCTTCCCACTGTTGCTAAGTGCTTGCTCATAAGGCAGGGGTCTCCAACTCCAGGACTCAAGGGCCAGTGTCCTGCAGGTTTTAGATATCACCCTAGGTCTAGACACCTGAATCAAATGATTAGTTCATTACCAGGCCTCTGAAGAACTTCAAGACATGTTGATGAGGTAATTTAGCCATTTAAATCAGCTGGAATGGATCAAGGACACATTTAAAAGCTGCAGGACACCGGCCCTTGAGGCCTGGAGTTGGACACCCTTGCCATAAGGGATTGTTGGAGTTTTCTCTGGATTACTGAGTCTTTACCTTGCGATATAAAGGGCCTTGAGGCAACTGTATAAATAAAATTGAATTGATTCACAGTGCGTAGTTCCATGTGTTTGATTTGGCAAATGCCATTCCTGACACAACCCTAAAGGGATTTGTGTCTCTTTACAGGATCAAACCAGGGATTTTTTGCTTGTTAGGTGAATGTGTAAACCACCACACTACAAAACCATGGGCTTGGTTGAGATGTAGATAAACCTTAAAAAACTCAGATGGGTACAACATGTTTTGAATGTGCAAAAAGTTTCCAAAGTGAAATCATGCTGAAACTCATCTGAGTTACTGAAGTCCAGGAGTTATAAAATACATGAATGGATTTAGAAGTCCGACATCCACACTTAAGCAGGTTACTTCAGAAAATCGATGGGTACACCTAAAGTGCCTTTCTACTCAATTTTGAGCACTCAAAGAAAGTCTCATTCACCCACTCACATACATGCAGTGCAGTGCTTTTATCTATGATCCATGCTTAAGCCCTTTTATATCTAACTTTCACACTCCAATCGATGTATCAGCAATTCAGATTTCAGTATCTTCTCCAAGAATACAAGGACAAGAAGCACTGGGGATCGCTCCACCAACCTTCTGACTGGTAGATGACCCGCACTACCAGAAGAGTAGATTCAACAGGGATAATATTAAATGGAAAAAATGGAAATGGAAAAAGTTGACACCTAAGAACTTCATGCATTATTATTATCTCCACCATAAATTGATGCAGGAAAAGTACAAAGTGGATGACAGAATGTAAAAAGTTAAATGCCTACCCCTCAAAATGTCCTCGTGTCTAAACTCAACCAAGTAGTTTTCAATAACTAAGCAGCAAGTGAAAGAAGAAAAATTAGAAAATTGTTAGAAAATGACAAATTGTTAAAAAGTGACAAAATACAGTGGCGTCCACGAGATGCAAACAGGATATCCTGGATGGGAAACTGTTATCTCTCAGTAGTCGATATTACTGCATCTGGTGTGTCAGAGCGGCACTGCCAAAGGACACCATGTGCGTAATGTGGAGACAAAAGACGCACCTGTCAAAAAAAAACAGCATTTTATTACCCATCATGATAAGAACTTGTTGGCCAGCCAGCTCAAATCTTGATGCGGTCCAGTATTTGAAAGTGAGCTGCTGGCACAAACACCATGGAGCTTCCACCGTCTCTGAAATGTGGCTCATACAAAGTGGTGCCGTGAGCTTGGATTAAAACTGCATTAAAGTCACTTCAGACTGACGCAGCTAAATGAGGTTGTTGGTCACTAAAAGCATAACCCCATACTGCCCAGGTGTGGTGTCATTACTGTTCCCCATGTACTCCGATCACACGATATACCATTTCTGTGACTCAATACAGTCTGCCTTTCATGTGAGAGGTGGTGTGGAAGGCAACGGGAGCAGGTGATTATTTTCCACGAAGAAAAAAAGGGTGTCTCAGTTTGAGAGGGAATCACCAATCAGGGGGACTAGGGAGGTGCACATATAGAGAGAAATATTTAATAAGCCACATGATAAATCACACATTGCTGCCAATAGAGCACAGTGTTAAATGGGTATTTACCACATAGTAAAGGGGCTATTCTGGTTCTTTGAAGCAGCACATGTTAATTATTAGCTCAAAATTATCCATATTTATCTTATAATGAGCCTTGGTGAGCCCTTCATTTTATCCTCCATCTGAAACCTGTTGTCTGTATCCATTCCTCCTCCTTTTAAGCCATCATTCTAGTGATTGGCTGCTCCTCCCAAGCAAAATACATTATATTGCCAAATGTGTCCGTTTGTCTGTCTTGACACGGATATGAACTTAAGTGACATCTCACTTTTAATCCATAGGGTTGAATATGATGTCGACCCACCCTTTGCAGCTATAACAGCTCTTCTGGGAAGGCCTTTGGTTTAGGAGTGTGTGCATGATCATTGTTGACCATTCTTCCAGACACTGATGTTGGTTGAGGAGGCCTGGCTCATAGTCTCCACTTTAATTCTTCCCAAAGGCGTTGTGTCAGGTTGAGCTACAGGACAGTCAAGTTCCCAGCTGCTCCACAATGGAAACACAGGATTAAATCAAGAACTGCTTGTAGAGAACTTCTCTAAGGCCAAATGAAGTTTGCAGGTCTGTACCGATTGATTCTGCAGAAAGTCGGCGACCTCTGGGCACTATGTGCCCCAGCATTTGCTGTCCCCACTCTGTGATTTTATGTCGCCTACCACTCTGTGTCTCAGTTGCTTCAACAATCAACTGTTATTGGTCTTCTATCAATGTGGAATATTTAGTAGCAAGGAAATTACAAGATTGGATTTGTTGGATAAATGGCATCCTATCACAGTACCATGCTGGAAAACACTGAGTGCCTGAGAGTGACCATTCTTTAACAGATGTTTGTAGAAGCAGTTTGCATGCCCAGGTTCTTTATTTTATACACCTGTGGAAGTGACTGGAACACCTGAATTCATTGATTTGGACGGCGAGTGAATACTTTTTACAGTGTATTGGATGTTGTCATGAGATGATCATAATAGGGATATTTGTTCTCAGTTGTATCATAAAAGGGAAAAAAATGTCTGAAATGGAATATTGAGCGCAGCCTTGTACAAATCATATGTTTAAGGTTGCTTTTCAGGGTTTCAAAGCGTTTTACATTGTCATGAAAAAAAATATCATTGTTGGCAGCTTCAGCCACATGGCATTGGACTGGACCTGCTGTACGCCATTTAAAGTCTGGAAAAATACAACTGACCATCAGGAACCAGAAAAAAGAAAAGAAAATGTGATAGTAACATCCAGTTTTCCACAGTTGTGACATGTGAAACCAATTTTTATTTGTGTTTCTCTCACAATACCCCTCACAGACAAAAGCACCTTGTGTCCCCACCACCCTGCCCACCCACCAGGCTGAAAAGCACTAAACACCTGAAAATGCAAATGCAAGGGAGGAGGTGCAGATTTTCTGGCACAATATCCTCCATGCAGTCCCTTAGTAAACAAGGACAAACCCAGTTTTATTGTTTAGTGGCTGAAAAAGGGGAGCTGCTAATCCTCAGCAAATATCCTCTGTTTTAATTCAGTGGTCTGTTCGCAGTGGAAGCTGCTCTGCTGCTCGAGTTAGAGTCTTCCAGGGTTGCATTATTTCTAAGGTATGTTATTTTAAAAAGTATTTTTTTAGTTAAATAAAATTTGAACCATAATTCAAATTAAAACAAGAGTCTTCAGTATTGTTATAAAGCTGTTTAAAATTCCAGAATATTGCCATAAAATATATATATATATATATATTACGTACCAATTAGTAAGTGGATGGATGAAATGAGGACCTCAGCAGCGTAAGTACAGCTGTTGCGGACTTTAGTGGATCAATGGGGCAGTGAAACACGGCTCCTGGACTAGGCCAGTACAAAATCAAAAACTACACAGGACTTCGGTCAATATCTACTTCAAGGTCTCCTGCACATCTCGACTGCTTCCAGAGCTCTATGTATTCCATATGGACAATGTTATTGGCCCATTGCAAAGTGGAAGCATTGTATTACTGCAAAGCAAACCACAATGACGCAGCCATGAAAGTAAAAGTTGCCAACACTATGCTGACTCAGTAACTGCAGAGTTCCAAACCTGTGGCATTAACATCAGCTCAAAAACATCATAGTTATGTAATTTTCTGGCACAATATCTCCATGCAGTCCATGCAGGTGTTTGTTATTTTGTTTTAATCAGTACAATACATCCCACATGTCCCAAGACATAGAAATGGTAAAATGAATCACAAAAGTCATTATATTGGAAGGAAACCCTTGAAATAAGATTTAGAATTAATTAGTTAAAAATACTGTTTTTCCTTTCCAATCATTTTTTTTTAACGACAATCGAGCAAAGGAACACTTTTTCCAGAATGTTGAACTGTTCCTTTAAATAGTCAGAAACTCCCCAAATATCATAAAAGAAAATCAAGTCAATAAAAGCTATCCAAGAAGCTTTTTTGCTGCCATGAAATTAGTCTCCCCTGCATCTCATTAGCAATCCCATCACCAAAAAGATAAAAATCACATTCGATTATGTTTGACAGGTCATTCTGTTGGCCCAGAAATCTTTCTCTGATTTATTTTACATAATAATCATTACCCAGTGCAGCTACAGATGGCAGTATTTGTCAGCGCCCATTATTAAACCTCCACCCAGCATTGAGTTCAGATAATCCAATGGCCATTTTTAAACATATATAGAATTTGTTCACTGTGTGATGAGACAGTACTGCAGTTACTGAAAGAGCTATTGACCGTAAATTGGCTTCCATTATGCCTCTTCTCTCAGTGAAAGGTTTTGCAGTAAATAACCCTTTTTTCCACGGTCCATGTGGTTGGACATTTATCCTCCATCAAAGTGAAAACTAATGACATCTGTCAGCAACATCAGGCAAACCCATCTGAGTTGAATTTCAGGAAATTTGGTGAACAGGTAAACCTCGACTAAAGGAAGAACTTGTTAAATATTGATCCAAATGATTGATGACTTTCTTAAAAACTGCAAAACAGGACATTAGCCTTGGTGCAATTTTCTGCCTGTAGCAGCAATGGACAAGCAGCTAGTACCGTATTTTCTGCACTATAAGGCGCACTTAAAATCCTTAAATTTTCTCAAAAATCGGCAGTGCGCCTTATAATCCGGTGTGCCTTATGTATGAATTCTGGTTGTGCTTACTGACCAATTTTATGTGGTACACAGCACTCAAAAATCTGTAAGAAAATGTTTTAGTGCGACTTTGGTAAGCTACGAAGCCGCACCGCTTGTTGGATTGTTGGAGCATTACAGCTACCGTAGTCAGGAGCCTCGCGGAGTAATCTGGGTCCAAAACTCCGTCCGCTTCAGGTCCCAAAGTCAAACGAACACTGCAGCATCACTGAGAGTTAAAAACTGTCTAAATTCTTTCATAAGTTCTTTAATAAAATGATCAGCGTTGCTGCTTTACCAGGTGTAACAATTAAGTTTAACATCCAG